>QZGG01000306.1:0-171639 GCA_006409495.1 Sedum album | reverse complement strand
GGTACAAATGCTTCCACCGTCTCCGTGGCGCCTGCCTCTCATCGGAAACCTTCACCAGCTGACTGCCATACCACATCGAGGCCTTTACACCATTTCACAGAAACTAGGCCCTTTGATCCTGATGCACTTTGGATCTATCCCATTTTGCGTGATCTCGTCAGCTAAGTTAGCAAGAGAAGTTGCAAAAACCCATGATGTCATATTTTCTGATAGGCAAACTACGAAAGGTTCACGGATGCTGTTTTCCGGTGGAGAAGATGTTGTTTATTCCCCTGAGAATAAATTTTGGAAGTTGACGAGGAAGCTTTGTGTTTTTGAACTTTTGAGTCCAAAAAGGGTGCAATCTTTTCATTACATCCGAGAGGAAGAAGTTGCGAAAATGATCACATTATTAAGATCTGATCATTGTAGCCAGTCTGAAATCGATCTTAGCAGTTTATTCCTTGAACTTGCTAATAACATACTCCTTAGAGCTGTTCTTGGTCTAAATGACAAAGACAGTGGAAATGGTTTAAATGACGAAAAGCAGAGGAAATTGGCAATACAAGGGCTGAACGCTCTTGGCGCTGTATTTAGTTTTGAAGACTACATACCTTCACTTGGATGGCTGGATCATCTCACAGGCCTTAATAAAAGAATGAAGACTACTTGTGAGGCTATACATGCATTTCTGGACAAAATCATCGATGAGCATGAAACCCAACTTAAAAATGGCAATGGGAATACGAATGATCGAAAATGTTTTGTGGATATCATACTAGAGCTTCAAGATAAGAACATGATTGGCATTGATCTTACTCGCAGCAACATCAGATCTATTTTACTGGTCAGAAAGAGTACAAAGTCCTAAGATAATAACTTCTTATGTTTTGTAACATAATTTCTTAAAAAATGTTTGTTTTTTCAGGACATGTTTGTGGCAGGAATAGCTACATCTACAGCAACAATGGAGTGGGCAATGTCAGAACTAGCAAGGAATCCGGTAGTAATGAAAAAGGTGCAACACGAGGTAAGATCTGTTGTCGGTCAGAAATCAGAAATACAAGAACATGATATTGCCCAAATGGAATACCTGAAATGTGTTATCAAAGAGACACTTAGACTTCATGGTGTAACTATGGCTGCACGACGGCCTGTTACACCGGTCACTATAGGAGGTTTCAGAATTCCTGCAAAAGTGACTGCCATAATAAGTATATGGACCATTCACAGAGACCCATGTGCATGGGATAAGCCTAATGAGTTCATACCGGAGAGGTTTATAAATACAAGTTACAATTTTAAAGGTCAGGATGAAGCATACATTCCATTTGGGTTGGGAAGGAGAATATGCCCAGGTGTTAGTTTCGCCACATCAGAAATTGAATGTGCTCTTGCCAATATATTGTGTTGGTTTGACTGGAAGTTACCAGAGGGTATGAAGGCAGGCGACCTTGACATGCGTGAAAGCGGTTCAGTAGACTGTCATAGGATATCTCCTCTCCATCTTGTGCCAGTGCCAGTGCCAATGCCATCTCCAAGTAGTCCAGCATAGAGTTGGTATTTGCTGTGGAATTGGTATTCCACTTTCCTAAGTATTTGAATAAATCACATCTGTGTTGATGAGTTGTGTATGTATGGTATGTTGGAAATTCGCTACTTTTGCGCATGCATAAATATTATTCCTGTTTGTGAGTTGATTCGTCTCATGATGGATATACTGCAATGAGGGATACTGATGATCCTGGACTCAATCAGTTCGTATCTCAAGCATTTATTCGAATCCAGAAAAATATGTTATCATAGGGTTTGTCATGCATTTAGTGACTTAGTCTTCCTGCCTGTTGAATTATCTAATCAATCCATAACTCTGTTATGTTAAGGTCTGAATTCAGTTATTGTTTTCTGTCAAAAGTTCTATGTTTTTAACAGGTTAGTTATTTCCAGGGTATTGAATAACCTGAAAATATTGGGCAGATTACGTAATATCCCTAAAATTTGGGGTAGTATATGTAATTAGAGGAAACATGGAGCAACCATCCAGCGCTGCACTCGCAAGGGAATAGTTGACATGTGAGTCTGTACTGAACTGATTACTCTATTGAAAGTTTTAATCCTAATACTCGATTTTGAGGACCGAAGAGATTTTCTTCCGACAGAATGTGTTAGACCGATTATTTTATGGAACAAATAAGTTTTCGAGAGACAGAATGATGTCATCTTAACTGTTAATTTTTATTTATTTAATGATTGATATTGATAATTGACAATTCCAGTCATCACTTTTTTTAGCTATTCATTAAAAATACTATTAATTTCAACCATTATATTAATGAAATCAACGATTAAAATACTATCTCCGTATCTCTCAATTATTAAACATCCACTTGAAACCTAACCTTCTCTAACCATTTGATATAAACAAATTAATTGTTAGCTGCACCGAATACAAACAAAGTTAGGATTCGTATAGTTTGGTTTTAATAAGGTTAAATGGCATGTGCAACTTAAAGTAATTTAATCACCATTTTCATGAAATGCTACTTTTTTCCAGTTGACTTCAGTGTTGTTGAGCTTCTAACAAGTGTAGTAGACAAGGAAGCAGGGAAGCTGCAAATTTGATTTTTCAGATCATCACCATACAGATTGATATCCAGGAGTAGAAGCAAGAAGCAACATCAAGTGTGGATATGACAGACAGTATGGTTTACAGCTTTTGGACAACAAACCCAACAATTCTTGTATGTACACTTGTATTGTCTATTGTTTTGCTCTTCAGGTTGTTATCAAAAAGAATGAGCTCTGAATCTGATGGTTCAATGCTTCCACCGTCTCCGTGGCGCTTGCCCCTTATCGGAAACCTTCACCAGCTGACTGCTATTCCACATCAAGGGCTTTACACCATTTCACAGAAACTAGGCCCTTTGATCCTGATGTACTTTGGTTCTGTCCCATTTTGCGTGATCTCCTCAGGTAAGTTGGCACGAGAAGTTGCAAACACCCATGCTGCCATATTTTGTGATAGGGATAGTACAAAAGGTTCAAGAATGTTGTTTTCCGGTGGGATGATGTTCTTTGTTCCCCTGAGAATAAATTTTGGAAGCTAACAAGGAAGCTTTGTGTTTCTGAACTATTGAGTCCAAAAAGGGTGCAATCTTTTCAATACATCCGAGAGGAAGAAGTTGCGAAAGTGGTCACATTTTTAAGATCTGATCAATGCAGCCAGTCTGAAATCGATCTTAGCAGTATATTCCTTGAACTTGCTAGCAACATACTCTATAGAGCTGTTCTTGGTCTAAAAATTGGCAAAGACAGTGGCAACATGAAGTTGGCTATACAAGGGGTGCACGCTCTGAGCGATGTATTTAGTTTTGAAGACTATGTGCCTTCACTTGGATGGCTGGATCATCTCACAGGCCTGAACAAAAGAATGAAGACTACATGTGAAGCTTTACATGCATTCTTGGACAAAATCATCGATGAACATGAAACCCAACTTAGAAATGGCAATGGGAACACGAATGATCGAAAATGCTTTGTTGAGATCATACTAGAGCTTCAAGAAAAGAACATGATTGGCATTGATCTTACTCGAAGCAATATCAGATCCATTTTACTGGTAAGACAATACAAAATTCTAAGATAATAACATCTAATGTTTCGTAACATTATATCTTATAAAATGTTTCTTATTTCAGGACATGTTTATGGCAGGAATAGCTACATCTACAGCAATTATGGAGTGGGCAATGTCAGAACTAGCAAGGAACCCGGAAGTAATGAAAAAGGTGCAACACGAGATACGATCTGTTGTTGGTCAGAAATCAGAAATACAGGAACATGACATTGCCCAAATGGAATACCTGAAATGTGTTATCAAAGAAACACTTAGACTTCATGGTGTGACTATGGCTGCACGACGGCCTTCTAAAACAGTGACTATAGGAGGCTTCAGTATTCCTGCAAAAGTGACTACCATAATAAGTATACGGGCCATTCACCGAGACCCCTGTGCATGGGATAGGCCTAATGAGTTCATTCCGGAGAGGTTTATAAATACAAGTTACAATTTTAAAGGTCAGGATGATGTTTACATTCCATTTGGGTTGGGAAGGAGAATATGCCCAGGTGTTAGTTTCGCCACATCAGAAATTGAATGTGCTCTTGCCAATGTATTGTGTTGGTTTGACTGGAAGTTACCTGAGGGTATAAAGGCAGGCGACCTTGACATGCGAGGAAGCGGTTCAGTAGACTGTCATAGGATATCTCCTCTCCGTCTTGTGCCAGTGCCATCTCCAGGTAGTTCTGCATAGAGTTTGTATTGGTTAAGGAAATGTCATCCCAAATACTTAAGCATTTGAATAAAATAAAACTGTATTGGTGAGTTGTTTATGTATTGTATGATGGAAATTTGTTACTCATTCTCTTATTTGCATACACTATAGTGAAATACTATTCCTGTTCTCATAATTGATGAACTAATATTCTGTTAGAAATTTGTTACTCATCTCGGGTACATTGTATCAGATAAAATAAGAACATGACTTTATTTTCAAGAAACCGTACTAGATCATCAACATTCATACATAATTTCCAAAGAGAAATTCCGCTTAGAAATCAAATCATTTAGTCCATAAGATTATTGCCGCATAAAAACTTCATACTCTTATTAAGAAAACCAATCTTAACAACTCGGCACACAACTTGGAAAACAAGAACCAAATGACTGACCAGTAAGTCGTTACTCAATACTAATTCAATACAAAGTAACACTAGTAAAGCGCACATATACATACACACATTGACACGCCATAGAGAATGCACACGCCATACAGAAGGCTAACGGAGCGAGCAGTGTCCATCAATATCCGGTGAAAGGCGCAAACCTCAACATACTCCTGGGAGCTTTTTTAATCCAAGGCTTAACAACAATCTGACTCTCATACAATTTCTTAACACCCTTTTCAACGGCTTCAATTTTCAAATAATATTTAGTCCCCGACACAACCTGCTTCTCTGCCGACACAACTTTCACATAACTCAACAGCTTCTCCTTCCCTAATTTCTTAGCATAAACTCCCTTGTTGTACTCCTCAACTGAGTACTTCCCCAGATCTTGTACTTCCTTGTTGTGCTCCACGTCTTCTATCTCCGTCAGACCACCTAACTGTGCGTCGGCGGAGATGAAAACTGCGGCGAATAGGGCGATGATTAGGGATTTGGTCAACGACATTGTTGACGGTTTTGAGAATGTGTTTTGTGGATTGTGGAGCGAGTGATTGTGTGACGCGATTGGTTGTGGGTATTTATAACCGGGTTTTGGGACAGGGGTGTTTGGATGCGGGGATAGTGGGGAATGTGTCGGGTCGCGGTCACGTGTTTTTTGAATTGACCAGAATGGGAGCAGTACGAGTCGCTTTCATGTATTATGAGCCGACGTTATTAATATAATGATTGTTTTATTTAGATTTATTGTGTTAATAAATGAGTAGTGAAATGAGACTGAGTTTAACAATTATTATTAATTAAATAACACTTTATTTAAATAATTAAAATTCAGGGAAGCTAACAATATTTTACAACCAATCAATAAAATGAATAATTGAATTAGTGTAAAAATAGTAATTTAATAAAAGTATTTGTATTTCTATTCAGAGATTAAAGACCGACTGATAGACGGCTGCTCCTTTGAGAAAAAAAAAATAGTAATTTGATTGCATATTTATCTTAATTTAAGCTGTATTTTTAAATATATAACTTCTGGTAGGGCATTTGTGAGGATTTGGAAAGTGGTTGATAATTGTGATGCAAGACAAGTTGGCAATGGACGGTGGGAAAGTGAGATTGAGTGTGCGTTGGAACCGCGTTTACTACCTTATCTCTAAGATAATGTCACCATTCCATTTCCTTTGTTTTCGAGTATGTTTGGAAGCATGTTGATTTAGGTGTCTTAATAATCTCTAAGATAAACATTCGAAACCTCGTGACACAAATATAACTACATATTTTTCCTAATGTTTATGTACAAAATAACTAAACATGGATAAGGAATAGCGGTTTAACAATCAATAATTCGGAGGTGTGTTCAGTCTTCTTGCAAGGAATTATTTTTCGATGGGAATGCCCAAAGCAATGTGTATCGATAGGGAGGAAATATCGCTCGGATGATTTTTAATGTATCTGTACCGTTTGATGTTGCGAATACTCGAGCCTGCAATGAGAAAGTTCTGGAATTTTAAAGACAAATAAATTTATACTATGCATTGTCAATATAGGCAAAGAAAAACAACTAACCTTGGAAGTTCTATCGTTCATTTTGGCCATAGCCCATTTGAACACCATTATGAAGCTCGTCAATCCACATAGAAACCTGGTTTAAGGTTAGGAAAAATTAGTATTAGGAGAAATGATGGCTCTGGAGATGTTCAAGGTGAAATGAGTAGATAATGGTTTTGTGGATACTTTAGATGCTGATTGTTCGAATTCATCCGTAGTAGAGAACTGCACCCTTTGGTTTCGCTGTTCAGTGTCTAATGGGATGACAGAGAATGAGACATCAGATCTGTCAGAATGGGCGTTCTTCATTGGATGACCTTGAGCTTGGTATCTGTAGGGGAAAGTTGGTGACGCAGAGGAGGATGCTAATGCAAACATACTTTGTGACAAAAGGCTACGCGCTTGGTCAAGCTGCAATTAACATAATACCAGGTTTTCAGTAAAATGTTACAATTTCTATTGCTGTAAGGTGGAAGTTAATTGTAAATTTTGGCATCACTTACATCCTTCGACAAAAGTGCTTCCATGTTAATGTCTGTTTTTGGATTCAAGGTTGATAATTTCATAGAAAGAAACTGCAAATTACCACCAACATGTTACAAATTCAGCCACCAATGCATAATCAATACTTAGAAAGGCAGTCACGACTCACGGCAAGATTACCTCAACTTGACGCTGCAAAGACTGCACATAATTTATGATTTCGTCTAACATAACTGCTTTTCCAGTCACCTGCAGAAGGAAAAAGCCACAATTCCTTTCAGACAAGCCCAAACTCCGCATAGCATTTGACCATTTCAGTCCGAACAAAGTTATCAAAAAGAAGAAAAATATACAATTTCGATCATGCACCTTATTGCACCCTGGCACGAGATCTTGTAAAAACTTCATCCTCTGACTTATTTTCTCTCGTCGAACCTAATAAAAAGGCAATAAACCCAATCAACTTCTCCAAACAAGAAAACACAAATACTCACGCAAGAAAAATAAATATTTACACTAGTTATACCCTTTCCGCAAGGCTATGACTATCAGTAGCTTGGCCTCGTCTCGCCCTCACATGAATATAATCCTTCGTGTCATCCTCAATTATCCCAGTCACCTTTCCGTTCTTACTTCCACCACTATTTACGTTCCCATCCGACTCGTTGGACTTGGCTCTTTTTGCACCATTTCCATCATGATCAGAAGCATCCTACATATCAAAATCACATTAGCAGCATAAAATCAAAAAAAAAAACTGCACATCATCAAATCACATTTCTTTCACCTCTTGGGTTAAACTACCGATTTCTTTCTGCGCTTTCGATTTCCTCTTCCTGGAATTCTTCTTCGAATCATTTTGTTGTTTAAGTTTATCAGAAACTGTAGAACACTCATTTTCAGGAGTGTCACATTTCGAAATTCCATCCTTAATTTCTCCAACAGGAGATCCTGTAGGAAATCTTAAAGCGTGACAGCTCGAAACCCGAGGAATCTGACACCCAATTCCAACCCCACCACCCACTCACTATATAAGCTCCGGCTACCGAATTTGGAGAACCGAGCAGCTCGCTCCGCGAAGCCCTGGTCAGGCGGTCCCATATTCGGGTTCCGGGTCGGGTCGGATTGGGAATTGAGCGACGTGGCGTGAAAGTTACTGTTTGAATTGCCACCCAATCTACCGATTAGCTCGACGATCGCGTTACTGTCTCCATTTTGGCAAGCAGTTGGATCAGTGCCAGTGCCAATTTCCGATGGAGCGACTGGTAAGTACGTCGGAGCAGAGACAAACGGGTCGGGTTGACCCGTAAAGCTGTCGTTACAGTTGGTAAAGTATGAATTGAAGTCACCAATTGTCGAATTCCAAGTCGGCTGTTGCTGTCTCTGCTGCTGCCGATGATAAAACTCCTCCATTGAATCCGGCGAGAGATACCCAGAAACTGGTTCGGATTTAATAACTGGAAAATGTATGATTTGGGAGAAAAGATGTGAGCTTTAGGGTTGATGGTAGGAGATGTGAATTGGGTTGGGAATGGAATTTGGATTGAATGCAGAGATTGATTGAGATTGAAGGTAGTAGTGGGCAGGCATAATAAAGAGTAAGAAAATGAGGGAAAGTGGAGAAGAAGCCAATAAATTATTTAAAATTTTCTTTTAATAAAATATTGAAACTTTTTCATTAAAATTAGTGTCAACTTTTGTATCAACTATTTTACTTTTATATCAAGAAAAAAGTTTAAAAACACAATCGATCGAATTAACAAATTTCACTCTAAATATTTACTAAAGGATTCGAAAACAAGACCTTACTGATTTTGTTCGTCCGATCTAATAAGACCTTACTCGTTCTTATTTCTATTTAATTTGACAAAGTTAAATTATAATCGCTTATATTTTATCCAAAATTTTCCATTAATTCATTTGTTCACCAATCAAACAAAACTAATGTTGTATGGTTTTTGTCTCTAAGACATTTCATACATTCTTCAAATGTAAATGTCCAATTTTTCTCTAAGATAAACTACTTTAATTGAAGTTATGAATGTATATAGTTTGTGCTGGCGCACAACAGTAGACCGTGCATTCTCTGAATATGTATAGTCAATCATTGTACGCAAGTAGTGACATTAAAAATATTTCCATGTTGCAATAGCTGTGATGCTATTAGATAGACAGTCACACATATTCATGTTTTTTCGAACATTTTATATAATGTTCAGATTCCAATAATTTGTTAGTAGCAACTACGTTACTGGCATTTTGTAGACGCGGAAAATGTTTATTGAATGGTGAGGTGTTCTTGGTTGGAACTTGGACCGGTCAATGTACATAATGATACAAGAGCTTTGCTAACACTGGGGTGTACCGAAGTTTTTTTTGACGAAAATAACCTCCATTTTAGTTTCAAGCAAATTTAATTTTTCATAGAATTTATCAAAATATCTCCAAGTTCACAAGAACTTAAAATAGGTAAGAGTTTGGTCTTGTGGGTAAAACCGTCTTTTACGATCCTCGGTAAGCATCGAAGCCCCGAGCCTTAGGCAATTCTCATGATACAATCATACAACTATGCAAAATCTCTAAACACACCAATACAAAATCTCTAATTTTGTCAATGCATGTAATGTTACAATGATACACAAATCAATGCAAATCAAATTTCTAGAGGATATTGTGTGATGTGTCTGTTACATTTGAAAGCTCACATCTTTTCTCCCAAATCATACATTTCCTTGATAATGATTTAAAAGAAAGATTGTATCAATGATAATGATTTTAAGAATAATTGAGTTTGGTTAAGTGAAAGTGGATGTTTACCAACTCAAACATGAATGACTCCAAGCAAATGGGAGATGAAGCATGAAGAAGATATAAGAACTTGGAGTGTTGGTGTTCATGTGGGTATGTTGACATGTTTGCATATTGATTTTGATTTGATTTTCTCCAACCTTTTTCCTTATGCATTTGGCACACCTCTCCCTCAAATCATTCATATTAACAATATGATTCTAAATTTCCAAGCAAAGCTTGTTCTTTACTGTTTTTTAAGGTTAAATTGGCATTGAAAAACTGCCGACAAGACTTGCTTAAAGGAACTCCAAGTTGGGAAAAGAAGAAGAAAGGAGAATAATAGACAATAAGACATTTGATTAAGAAACAATCAAGTGGGGTTTAGTAATAAAAAACATTCATGAGTAGAATAATTATGGTTTGTGTTATAATAGTGGTTAGTGCCTACTTAGCTTATGGTTGATTGAACACTGCACATGCATGCAATAATGGAGCATTAAGCTAAAAGAGTACTGACTAGAATTCAAAAGGTTAATAATGTAGAATAACAACCTTCTTTCAAGTCCATGATTTGTTGCCTGTTACTTTACAACTAGTTAGTAGACAGTAGTAATCGTTTAGTGGTTTTTGTCATCTATGATTAGATTAGTTAGGACAATGTCTCTATATGTTGTCCTTTTGGTTTTCATACACTTGCAGTAAGGCACTGAATCTTGTGTTTTGTAGCTATGACTTCGAACAAGTAATCAATTGTAGAAGGCCATATTCAAATTCTTGAACACATTCCTCTATGACAGAATCCATGAATAAAGTTTACAATAATCATGTGCTCAACAAATGCCTATAAATTAAGCTGAAAACAAACAGACTGGGATGTGCCCTTGGTCAATTGAGGCACAAAAGAGTAATGTCGGCGGCATTCCTTATAAATGGAAGCCTTTCACACTATACTGGCATCGGAAAACACAAACTGGTATAATACTGTAGAGGTATAGCACACCGTTTTTGAGGAACTCTGTATTAAGAGAACAGAAAAGCCTGATATTTTATAGAATGTCTTCACTATATCATAATTTGACATTGAGCTGAGATTGTAGAACCCCGTGGAGGTGGCCGATGAAGACATCAACTCCAGCAGCAGGAGGACTTCTTGGTTTGATTGGACTCTGACCCATCATGTCTACCAACAAGATTCACTCCATTCATAGTCAGCTCAGCCTTGTATGAATCAGAATACAGAACTTTTCTGCTCACATTGTTGTAGATTTCTCGTATAACAATCTCAAACGCTGTTCTGACATTGGTGGACTTCAGAGCAGATGTCTCCATGAAGAACATCCCCTTTTCTTCAGCAAGTTCCCTGCCTTCTTCAACAGTCACATCCCTGATGCTCTCCAAATCACATTTGTTTCCTACTAACATCTTTGCAACAGTAGTCTCGGATTGAGCTGCAACAAAAGATGATGAATACAGCTTCAGTCATACCAGTAATACTCCAATAAGCAATACAACAGAGTCAAAGAAAAAGATTGCATTTGAGGATTATACATTCAGTCATCCATAGCCAAAGGATTAAGTACACGGTTTCACATGGAAGTAAATATTGTAAAAATGGCGCAATAAAAAGACTGTAAACCAAGTAAAACGAGTACATAAATGTGTCACTGCCAGATATTATGGCATAGCAATAGTTGTTAACAAACCCAGTGAATGTAAAAACTAAAGAAAACTAAAGAAAACTAAATTTAGCGTACACCAATATTAGAATCTATTGGTCGATACTAAATCAATCCCCTACAAAACATGATTAATATAACTCAATTAAAATCATACACCAATTCAAAGCACTAATCTTCTGGTTACAAAAGGGCTTTCACAAGCTAAAACTAATCAAAGGGGAAATTTTTTCAATACTGGGCTGGCCTTAATGGTTCAAAACTCAAAATCTCCCTCACATCACATGTAGAAATCACACACTCAGTTCTGAACCTCTAATATTTCATAAACAAGAAACAAAGGTCTAACATGTCAGTTATTATCTTAAAAGATAAGTCAAACTACAAAGGGAAGCCTACTATATCCTATAAAATTTCCAACAAAAGTACGAAACCTGAATTACATTGTTTCAACTTTTAAGCTGTACATCCCTAATCACAATGACATTAAGCAATTCCCATAACTAAAACATCTTTAGGGTTTTAACCCATTTGTACTGTCCTCAAAGCAACAATGAATCAATGATCCTCTAAACCCTAATGAATATCAAAACACTAATTATAAAACAACTAAATAATTAAATAATCAATTAATTCAATTCATACTGCAATCATCACAGCTTTAAATCCAAACATTAAAAGCAAAACCTAATCGACAGAATTCCAAACACCAATCATCGTCAGTAACTTACTGTCAAGCTCATCAAGCCACCGATGAACGCTATCAAACGTACTCCGCGACTAATATCATACACAACAAGCGCACCAAACGCCACGGTAATACGCAGACGTGACAGCACGAAACCGTTCCTGTCCAGCCGTATCCCAAATCTGCGCTTTAACTTCCTTACCATCAATATCTACGATCTGCGTCTGAAACTCCACGCCGATTGTCGCTTTGGAATTCGCATCGAATTCGTTTCGCGCGTAACGCGAAAGAAGGTTGGATTTGCCGACAGCGGAATCGCCGATGATCACTATTTTAAAAAGGTAGTTCTCTGAGTCACCATCGTCCGACATCGATAGAGTAGATAGCGATTGACAGCGCGGAGGTTGTGGCAGAGCAAACGAGCCGCACGCGGTGTGAAAATGCAACGACGACGACTGTTTGCGACTCGCACGACTTTTGCTTATTTTTGTATACGTATTTTCATTGGACTTAGATGGGCTCTTAATGGGCTTTAGATGGGTTTTCCACATCCGCAGTACACAAAACAACATTCAAATAGAGAAAAGTAGTTTGTTTCTTTGCACATGAAAAAACTGATCACTAGTGATTCATTTCTTTACTTGGCTGCATTTTCATCAACTTCAGTTTCCATAAGGAGCTTTACTACATCCAGCATGGAAGGCCGTTTCCTCGGCTCATCGCTTGTGCACGCTCTCGCTATGCGTAGAACCTTCAATATCTGTTCGTTATGCTTCGAGTCTTGAACATCTGGATCGAGCACTTGGTTGTCTTTCCCTGCAGCAACATTAATCTCGTCCATCCTACGAGGTTTCCACCTTCGATGTCAGTCTGTCCTGTTGGTTCTCTTCCTGTTACTAACTCAAGCATCACAACTCCAAAGCTGTAAACGTCACCTTTAGTTGTTGCTTTCATGATTTGACCGTATTCAGGTGGTATGTAACCAAATGATCCGGCCAGCATTGTGCTCACATGGCTTTCACAAGCACTGATGATACGTGCCAACCCGAAATCTGAAACTCTTGGGTTAAGTCCTTCGTCGAGTAAAATGTTGCTGGATTTTATGTCTCTATGAGATATGAGGAGTTACACCATGATGCAGAAATGCTAAACCTTTAGCTGAGCCTAGACAAATGTTGAAACGCGTAGGCCAGTTGAGAAACTCACTTGCATCTTTGGGAATCCTCAATCGGCGATCAAGGCTTCCATTTTCCATGTACTCGTATGCTAAGAATCTCTCTTCTTTAAACACACAATAGCCAAGCAAAGGCACGAGGTTTTCATGTCTCACCTTACCAATAGTTTCCAATTCTGCTAAGAACTCCCTGTCACTGTGCATTGAGCCTCTTATTAGTCTTTTAACGGCGATAGTTCGACCTTCTGGTAATAAGGCTTTATAACAACTCCAAAGCCTCCATCTCCAATAATGTGATCATTACTGAAGTTCTCAGTTGCGGATAAAAGGTCATCTGGTTTTAACCGAATCAATGATTGCTCAAACGTTGCAATGTTGATGCTCAGTGGCTCCTTTTGCTTCCTCCCTAGTAGCTGAATAGTAGATTCTGGTTCAGTTGTTGACCCAGTTGTAGTATGTCCCTTCACAAGTTGTGCCACCTTATGCCGCAAGACCCATGCAAGTACGAGTGATATAAGTACAAGTGCAACCATAAATAAGATTCCCCAGAAGGAAGGCTTTTTTAGAACTGGTGTACCTGTGCGCTGAACATCATTGTAACCACATTGACGCAGATTGCTGCAACTCTGTGGCACATAGCCTGTAAATATGTTACCAGAGAAATTCATATATGTAAGGCCTTCTATTTTGCAAATATCACAAGGAACCACCCCACGAAACTCATTGTCCGAGAGGTCAAGGAATGTCAGAGCCTCGAGATTTATAAGAGAAGTGGGTAAGCTTCCTGTAAGACTATTGTTGTGTAAATCAAGACTTGTAAGGGAGGAACCATTAAAGAAAGAACTATGAAGATTTCCTGAGAAGTTATTACTGCTCGCATTGAGTACTAAAATAGAACTTGCAATGCTGGAGTATCATATGAGATGGGTCCTGTGAAGCCATTCATGCTGATGTCCAAAGTCATCATGCTATTGATTCTTAAAATGGAAGGTGGCAAATCACCAGTAAGCCTGTTTGACGATAAATTCAATGTAGTTAATCTTGGCAAAAGAGTGCTAATATCATCAGGCACTGACCCACTGAGCTGGTTATGAGAAAGGAAGAGTCCTTGGAGATTTTCTAAACCAACAAACCTTGGTATGGCTGGCCCTGTCAGTGAGTTGCAAGACAAGTCAAGTACTGATAACCCACTCAAACCTGACATGTTCTGAGGTATGCTTCCGTTGATTCTGTTTCCTTGTAACCGTAACTCAGTCATAACTAGACAGTTTTTAATTGATTCTGGAACTGGACCTTCAAGCTCATTGTAGGAAAGATCAAGCATGCCAGTATGCTGAATATACTCTAGTTCAGATAAATGGTCAACCTTTTGGAAACCCGAGCAGATTTCATAAGGTATTTCACCTGTTAATTGATTCTCTGAGAGCACAAGATTATCAAGAAGCTTCAGCTTAGATATAGATTTTGGAATAGGACCGGCAAGTTTGTTTTTACCGAGATCAAGAGACACTAATCCTATGCAGTCAAAAAGCTCTGTAGGAATCTGACCATTTAGCTGATTCCCATGCAGCGACAAGTTTGTTAGGTTTCCGAGTCTTCCAAAGGTTTTTGGAATAGTCCCTTCCAACAGATTGTAATCAAGCAGAAGCATACGTAGGGTAGAGATATCAGCAACTGCATTTGAAATTTGACCTGAAATAAAATTGTTTCCAAGGTCTACATGCTGAAGTGTTTTTGACTCCCATAGTTGATCTGGAAGTTCTCCTGACATGTTATTTTTGTTCAGGCTCAACGTTCGCAGCTGAAGCTTACCCAAATAACCGGGGACTTCACCACTGATATTGTTTCCAGACAAGTTTAAATCTTTAAGATTCGAGCAGTTCCTGAAGGTATTAGCTAAAGTCCCCTTAAAATGATTACCGGATAGCTGCAGATTTGTCAATACATTTCCATAACATATCTGATCAGTCAACTCACCAGTGAACATGTTTTCCTTCATGTTAACAATAGCCAAGCTCTTCAGATGAAGAGGAGGAAGTGATCCATTAAACAAATTGTTATTCAAAACTATGGAATACAATGATTCCCATTTGTAAATCCAATCAGGAATGGGTCCAGAGAGCTGGTTTTCCTCAAGGTCAATCGAGCGTAATGACGTCCAACCAGCCAAACTATCTGGTAGCGATCCGGAAAGTTTGTTAAACGAGAGGTCCAGTGACAATAAGTTTTTCCAGTTGCCAAGTTCCCAAGGTATCTTTCCGCTAAGTCCAGCATGAGAACATATGAAATATTGTAAATTTGATAACTTCCCAAATGTTGCTGGCAGTTCCCCCTCAAACTTGTTACTCCCCATATTCAGAATGGTCAAATTCGTCAGCTTAGATATAAATTCCGGAAAGTCCCCTGACAGCCCACAATTCTCAATTTCAAGAATCTGTAGCCCTCCCAGCTTGCCAATAGTTTCAGGTAGTTCTTTCGCCATTAAAGTCATTGCTCCCCAACTTTAAGGATTTAAGGTTGGTTAATTTCCCAATACTTAGCGGTATAGATCCAGTCAGTAAATTCCGCGAGAGATCAAGAGTGACCAACTCTACTAACTCCCCGATTTCAGAAAGAATTGGTCCAGTTAACCTATTACCCTTCGCATCCAAATACATAATCTTTTCAAGATTTCTTAACTCGATAGGAATGTTCCCCGATAAACTATTATCTCTTACATCAAGGGATCTTAAGTTATGCAGGCTTCCTAGCTCAGGAGGCAGATTACCAGTAAGCTCGTTTGCCTCCACCGATATTTCAACAAGTTCATTAAGGAGACCGATCGTAGAAGGTAGTCTGCCAGATAACTTATTGTTATCAAGCACTAAACTTTTAAGCATTCTCAGATTCGATACAGTAGCAGGAAGTTCTCCGGACAGTCTGTTGTTACTCAAGTCCAAATATTCCAACTTCCCCAAGTCTAAAATGCTAGCAGGAAATTCACCCGAGAAGCTGCAATAACTTAAAACAAGATTTTTCAAATGTTTGAATTCCCCAACTATCGATGGGAACGGAACTTCCATAGAAGACGGCAAACATAATAAGTGTATTTTCATAACAACAGAACCCTCATCACATTGGATGCCAGTCCAGTTGCAAGGTAGAATATTTAGATCAAATTTGTTTTGTACCACAATTCTCTTATCTTCAAGATAATTCTTTAGCGAAATCAAACGCTCAATATCAGTTGAATTATCTTCTCCGGAAATCGACGATGAAACAATAAACATCAATACTATGATGACATAAACAGCATAAGGATTAAATGTAACCATTCTGAAAGGTATCATTTTTCAGAGTTCACCTGCACACATTTTTAAAACATAAAAAAGTGTTAGTAAAAATCCGAACTCAAACAAACATGGGTTCCATAGATCAGTAAAAAATTGGTATATACGAATCAATGAAGTAAGCAAGAATCAAACTTTTGAGTAACTAAATGACAAAGGCACCACCTTTAAGGCTTAGATGATTTTTTGTTTAAAAAAAGAAGGAATTTTTATTTAGGGTTTTTTGTTTACCGGAGGTGAGTGGAGGAGAGGCGAGCGGTGGCGGCCGATCGGAAATCGGAGGAGAGAGGATGAAGAGAGATGCTGCTGCAGTGCTGGGTTGCTGCATTTTGGTTGTTTGTATTTGAATTAATTAAATGGAAATTGTTGATATCGAAATGATTCGTCCGTACAACAAACTGCGAATTTGCAGCCTTTTTTCCACTGAAAGCGAAATCCTCACTTCTTCTTATTCTTATTTTTCTCTCTCTAGTCAGAGGAGATTAGCGTGTGTAGGAAGACGACAACTGTCACGCCTTTCTCCTCCTCTCACGCGCCCAGGCACGTATATAACGTTGACTTCGTTGACCATTAACCGACTCCGTCCCAAAATAAAAATAAATCTACTCAAAACTAATTATTAAACAAATAATAATTATTTTTCGAATTAAATTGTGTTGTAAATAAATAAATAAAATATTTATTGTTTTGTATATCGTTTTTTTCTGAACGAAGAGAATCGATTTCGGAGCACATCGATTGTCGCCATGGCTTTCACCACCGGACTCCGATCTGCGACAAAATTACTCAACTCAGCTCAGCCTCGACTATCCACATCGGGTCAGTCAGTCAGCTCCATCTCTCTCTATAGATCTGATTTTATTTGCCGATTTAGGGTTCTTGTCGATTTTTAATTATTTATTGCGTTTTGCGAAATTAATCATTTCACATTCGAATAAATTGTTGTGTTAGCTTAGTTAATTAATCTATAGATTTTCTCTGCTCTGTGTGATTCAAGAGATTTTGATTTGGTAATTGTACAATTTTTTATGCTATAATGTTATTCAAGAGATTAACTGGTTTTAACTTTTAAGGCATTTGTATTCGTTTTGTTTTGCATTAAAGTTGAGTTATGTTTGTTATATGTGCAGTTTGCCGTGGATTTCACTCGACTGGAGTTAAGAGAATGGGAGGACATGGTCATGACGAACCATTTTACCTTCACGCTAAGCATATGTATAATCTAGACAGGATGCCACACCAGAAGCTGAAGATGTCACTTGCTGTTTTCAGTGCTGTTAGTGTTGGCATTGCTGTTCCCATCATTGCTGTTGTATTCCAGCAGAAGAAAACTGCATCCGGTTAAAGGGTTTAGATGGTATTTGTTGCATTTACAGTAATGCATACGGCTTGTTCTGTCTTTTGGTTCTTTTTATTTAAGATGATTTTTTGTATACTTTATTGGTTACAAGACACATTGATACTTGTGTTTAATAAATTGTCACCATTGGGGAACTTCTTTCACTTTTCCTGTTCTACTCAGAATTTTGTTTTGCCTGTTTCAGAATATGTCTGAATCTTGAAAAGTTATATTTGGGGTTTAGAAGGGCATTTAAAAAATTGAAATTACAATGATAATTTCCATTCAATATTTATTCGGCCAAACTGTATTGAAGAATATAAACTGTCAAAATGTCGATAAAATGGACCTTAAACCCTTCCCTACGAACAGCATAAAAGTTGAAACTGTGCATTTCCCTTCGATGTGCTGATTTATTGCTATGAATTTCAAAAGACTGTTTCCAACCCATAGTCAACTGCGTTAAGGTATTTTTGTGCCAGCATTAACAAGTCCAGGATGCAGATCTCTTGATCATTGGCTTCATCTGCTTATCTTCTTCCAAGGAAATCATACCCAGGTGAGATGGATCCTCAAGCATCATTTTCGCCACCAAGTAACCTGCAATTGACCATGTTTGGAATTTTCTAGCCTGCTTACCAACATATCTTCCAAGCTTTCCATCGTAATATTCTGGCCAGCCATCTTTTAGCATACGGCTTTCTGCAAGATCTATTGCCCGTCTTGCTATTTGTGGTCGACCCGTCTTAATGCATGCCGCCGTTAGTAACCACAGAAGCACTGTTTCATGAAACAGGAAAAAAGAGTCACAGATAAGGAGCTTAGTATTCCAACTAACTCCAGCTAAAAGCATTAGTAGGATTTCATCTTGTAGAAGAATACATGTGAACTATTTGAATTTTAAGTCCTGGTCTCAATTTGAATCACAACTATTTTAGTATGCTGATTTAAAATATCGTGCCCTGCTATGAGGTTGAGTTTAAAAAAATAAAGGAAAACGACTAACCACTAAATATCCAACATGTATTAGAAATGGGGAAACATACCAGGCCATGAACCTCCATTATGGTAGCTCCATCTTGTATTTTTAGGGTCGCATCCAGTTTCAATTCCATTCATGATTCTCAATGGCTGGGTAACATATTTTCAAGGGCATTTCCCCAACAAGTTCCTCCCAACGAGCCTCAATAAGATCCATGATGGCTATAGACTGCTCAGGGGTTGCAAGTGAAGATAATATAGCTACACAGTTAGCCAGAGCAAACCACCGAAAATCCATTCTTGCGGGACTCACATTTCCAATAAAATAACCACCCTGGTAGGCATGAAGTCGAATACCCATTCTGGAATTGAATCAGGAATGACATTGAATTTATTTACTGCTGTATGGGAGTATTCTTCAGTTTTGTAGCGGTATATGTCATTGAGTTGCTGAAAATCAAGCCAGAAGTAGCTCCTCATATGAAAACTTAGAGCATGAAGGCGTTTTACTATTCTTTCCATGAACTCTTTTCCTTCAGCATCTGGTTTGAGCATTGCCAAAGCAGACCTCAAAGACATGAAGAAAAGAGACTGGATCTCAATCGGGTAGCCATAAACACCCTGTATAAAGAAAAAACTGATTAACTAAATGAACAAGAATTTAACAAAATGTTTTCAATGTTTCTTAGACGACTGACCATCATACCAAGTAAACTTCTTGGGTGACTGTGTCAGTTGGCTTACCAGTTAAAATTATTAGCAAAGCCTATCTCTTCGACAGAGAACAGTATTCTTTCTAACCACAGTTTTCTATTAATTTTTGTAAGACAACAAATGACTTATAAAGACATGGCATTTTATTTGGAGACTTAGCCTATCAAAATCACGATGATAACTTATAACAAACTACTTCAAAATGTATAAATAAAATGTAACACTGAAAAGAAAAAATGTGTTAACTTACCAAAAACAAAAGCAACAAAGTAAGATTATGTAAAGAAACTATTACCATTCTACGATCGATCATCGAACAACCATCAGCACACAGCAGTGTGGGGAAAGTATCAAATCCTTCAGACAGACAAAGGGACAATATGAGTTTCATTCCCTTCTGACACTCTGGTTTCTCGGCAAGAGTAACATCCCCCGTCGACTTAGTATAGGCACGCAGCAGAATTATCCACCAGAAACCAGAGTCAACTGGAGCGACTCTTCCAATAGCACTCTCACCAAAATCTGCAACGATTGTATCAGTTTTCCGCACTTCATCATGAAGAACTTTGAAACTGGCAGGCATTACACCGTCACCAAGCTTAAAGCGATCTACTCTTTTCTCCCACCCCTGAAGCTGTAAAGTCTTTAGGAGAAAGTTCTTAACTATTTCAGGTTCACCATTCATCAAAAAGGCCAAAGCACTTGGCACAAAATCACGTACAAAAACCTGTCACAAGAAATATACAAAAAAATTGAAATTTTTGCTATAATTTCTCAGTAGAATCAAGACTCAAGTTGTAAGAGACCGAGATAGTATATATTCTAAATTACAAGGAAATATGAATAATCGGCATTTTCCCTAACTTTAAGCTTGCCAATGTAGACTCAAAAAGTCTGAACATCACTAGATTAAATAATGAAGAACTCAGAAAAGGATGCAGGTGTACCTGGTCATAGTTCAGTACTTCCTCTGAAGCATGGTCATATGCAGCAATTGTCCCAACAGGTTGCCCTCGGAAGTACACCAGAGATCTCCTCAGAGCATTCCATGCATCAACTACCATGGGATGAGACTCGAATGAATTCCTAGCCGACGAAGATGGGGTGTTAAGTCCAGATCTTCCACCGGGTGAATAGGTGTGCTCATGATGATCCACCCCACCTCTTGAGACGCCGAGAGATAATTCAGAAAGAGACCTCTCATCCAACGATCTCTGCCTATCAGTGTTCAGCCTCGGTTTGTCTAGAAGACGAGATAGATCAAAGTCAATGTCAGGAATCGAGCAGTTCGAACTGACATTCTTCATCCCATTCTCCTTAGTTCCATCCATTCTTTCCAGCAATCCACTACGAGCCTGTTAAAACCGATAAGATACACCATGAAGAAAAAACACATCACAATCAGGTAGAAGATAATTAGATGAAGATCGTCAAGTTATTGCATTACGTCTACTAATTCCAAGTTCACGAAAAAAACTAACTGCGGCATGGCTACGAAACAAACCAATTCCATATCTCCCAATCAGCTACTAACTAATGTGAGTTATTTCCAAAAATAAGTTAATTCAACATCAGTTAACAAAAATCAAGCATTTCCACCACCAATCCATATCCATGCCGTGATGCCGAAACTATGAATACAAACATTTTCAGCATTTAACAGTTCAGGAATGTCAAATAGCAAAAAAAATTATCATAAACCGAATCTTTCAGCAATGACATGTGATATAAACATCAATCAAATCAAAATCCTCATGATAGAAAAACATCAATAAAATCACATCTACACATTTCAAAAGCTTAAGCTTAAAAATTGATCATTTCATTCTAAAACTAATAATCAAGTGAAACCGGATCTGAACGAAAATGTAATCGATCATTAAGAGAAACTACCTGAGGACGGAAAACGAAGCGGAGCCGGAGAGACTCGCCGGCTGAGGAGTGGATAGTTTGAGTAGAAAGGGGGGAAATGTTAGGGTTTGCAGATTTTGATTTAACAAGAAAATAAAGCAATACAAAAATAAAGTAAAGCTTATGTTTATTGATTGCTTGATTATATCTGGAAGTTAGGTGGAAATTGGAACGCTCTGCTTTTTATTTTTTGTATTTCATTCTTTTCAAATTTGCTAATTTTATTGTTAGGTATATGTGACACGAACTTAATTCTAGCAATTGATTTCGATGATTCGACGATTGAGCTTGAGCTATTAGATTTTCAAAAAAAACTAGGGATTGAGTTTGACGGTTTTATCTAAAATAAATTTCATGTGTTATATTATTAATAATTGTTCAGATTGTTTCTCTTTCTCATATTCTCACATATAATTAGATATCTTTATTAAATCTTAGTGTTATTTGCCTTTTTTGTGCAATTTCTAAAATTTGATTGTTTTTTGCCCACCAAGGGCTAGCCTAGTGGCAGTGGAGGTTGTATTATAAGCCACACGTCATGTGTTCGATTCTTGGTGGGTGCTAAAGCCCGGGGTGGGTTTTTTTTAAAAAAAAAAAATTGATTTTTTACTGATGAATTGTTAACACCTTTATAAAGCCCGTTTGAAAAGGCCCGTTTGGAAAAAAGCCCGTTTAAGAAAAGCCCATTACGCTGCTGACAACTGCAGTCGCACGACTGCCGGGAGTGAGGTTTCAAGTTTCAATTGAAACACTGCAAAGAGAAGGCGACGATGTCAAACGCACAGCCGGCACAGATTCCAACGAGTTTCGGCCATGAACTCCGAGCATGTCTCCGTTGTCGCCTCGTCAAGACTTACGATCAGGTCTACCTCTTTCATTTCTGGGGCTTCTAAAAGCTTCTATTCTGTGCATTTCGTTTGCTTTAACCCTAATTCGCTTCATCAGTTTATTTCATTAAAATGTTTTTATGTGCAATTTTTTATGTTTGATTTTGTTGATATTGAGATTTTGAAAAATGAAGAATTTGTATTGGAAATGTGCATACAATCTGAAATAGAGTAGGAAAGGATGGTTACTAACTTCTGAACTGTTCTGTTTTGACAAATAGTTCAGAGAAAGTGGCTGTGAAAACTGCCCCTTTTTCAACATGGAGAATGATAATGAGCGTGTTGTTGAAGGCACGACGCCCAACTTTTCTGGGTATGTATTTGTAATATGCTTCTTGTTTCCACCTATATATTTCTTAAAGGTTTGTTTTTTCAACTAGTAGACTGTAGTCAAAAGATCCGCTAGGTTTAATTACTTGGATAAACTTCAACTAGCTAAGCATTCTTATCTTGACAGGTCGACTTGAACATAACAAGAGTTAATTTCCAATATTAAACATGAAATGGTGTAATACTCTGCTATGATTTGTGGCTTATGCAGAATAATTTCAGTCATGGACCCCAATAGAAGTTGGGCTGCACGTTGGTTACGAATTGGTAATGGTCTTATTTATTGGTATTTTGTGTTTACATGGTGTATACGCTTTTCATTTCTAGCCTGATCAGTATGAGTAAAAATCGAGTTAGACTTGGCAGATTTTGACTCTCTAGTTTTTCTTATGTTTTCTTATGGCTTAAAATTTAGATTTGGAAAGATTCTTGTGACCTTGTCAAAAGCATATTATTTATTTGATTAATATCCTGCCGAGCCAGTAAATGCAGTTTTGGATATTGATTTCTAAAAATGTTACATCATTGAGCTTATATATCTAACTAGAGGTTGTATCATGTGGAACCCCCCTTTTCATGGATCCATGGATCCCCCTTTGCAGCTGTTGATTGCATTTTCTGTTTGCATTTTGGACGCACCAGATTGTGCCACGTGTTTGCATTTTTGAAATGCACACGTGAGTTGCACATGCTTATTAATGCGCTGGCACAATCTGGTGCGTCCAAAATGCAAACAGAAAATGCAATCGACGGCTGCAAAGGGGGATTCATGGATCCATGAAAAGGGGGGGTTCCACATAATACAAACTCTATCTTACTATCAGGGATTCGAATAAACTGGTTGAGATATTTTGTGTGCATGGACCTTATTCTGTAGGTGATAATACTATGTCGGTCATATACAATTGTTAAACAAGTATTTTCTGAGAAATTTGTGTAACCATTTTTGTATCTCCAGTGTTTACTTGAGTGATTTAAAATTAGCTATTCTCTTGCACGGTACTGTTTGGAATGTACCGTGTTATTATAACCTATATACTTTATTAATGTTTTAGGAAGATTTGTTCCTGGTTGTTACACTCTTGCAGTGTCTGAAGATCTTCCTCGAGAGTTGCAAGTTAGTACTTTCAACCTAATCTTACTAGCTGACTAGCTAATAATCTGAATACTGTTTTTTAGTCCAGAATAATCAATGAAACTCGGGCTCTTCCCAGTCTAAATCTGCATTCTGCTGTATTAACTAACCACATTGTAGATAAATTGTGGATTTTTGGTTCATTTTACTTGCTACTACAAAAATGAATTTTTGAAAGTCTCTTGTGTGAGGCCATTATAATAAATAAACGTAAGGTAAGCCACCATCCGACGGTACCTGTCTGGTGATTAAATAAGAGACTCAAAGCAAAAGCTTGGTAGTCACAATCCTGCAGTGTTACAATTTTTTGACTACTTTATAATTCAGTGATTATGATTATGTTTGCAGAACATTTGTGAAGAGGAACGTGTGCAATATGTTCCTCCTAAACGCGTGTAAGGATATAGTTACAAGCTTACAGCTGCCAGCAGCACTTCGACGTTGAAGCAATGGACTCGTCGGAGAAAGATATGCATTATGACTTTTAAAGTAGATAGTTGTTTGAAGTAGATAGTCGTGAACTGCGCCCCCTGGTGCGTGAGAGTACAATCTCAAATATTGAACTTTTGTACCCGAATGATATTGTAGTTGTAGTAGACCGTTTCAATTAGGGATGCACATTCGGTCTGGACCGGACCGAACCGGACCGAAATATTCGGTCCGGTCCGGTCCTCCCGACCGAATTATTTATAGAAAAGGGACCGAAGACCGAACCGGACCGAACCGATTCGGTCCGGTCCAAATTCGGTCCGGTCCGGTCTAAGACCGAATAATCCCTATTGATTTTTTTCCGCGGACCCTTAATGATTTTTTTCCGCGGACCCTTAATGATTAAATTTAATTCTTAAGGGTCCGCGGAATATAATCCTTAAGGGTCCGCGGATTATTATCCCACATCGCTCCATTCTAAGACATACGAGTAGAGAACGTGTATAAAAATCAACCCTTCCTAACCAAACAATTCATTCATCTCTTGGCCATTTGGTTGAGATGTATAATACCTTATGCATGATTTAAGCTCGAGAAATTGAGCTTTTATTAAGCTCGGGTACTTTAAAAATTTTGAGAAAATCGAGCTCTAATCGAGCTTGTGTCGAGCTCGAGTATCTCGGTATTTTGGGGTTTAGGGTTTAGGGTTAAGGGTTTAGGGTTTAGATTACATTCAAACAATTCGGTCCTCGGTCCGGATCGAATATTTGTTGGGACCGAACCGGACCGGACCGAAAACCGAAAATTGAAAATTTTAGGACCGAGGACCGAAAACCGAAAATTCGGTCCGGTCCGGTTTTCCGGTCTGGTCTGAGTTTTGTGCATCCCTAGTTTCAATGTAGATGCGCTGTTGTTTACTGTTTTGTCGTAAAAATATTGATTTCTCTTGGACGAGTATAAGCATCAGATGTATCTTTAATCATAAAAAATTAGGGTTAATTACGGATAATCACCCGTATAATATGCTATATTCCACCAAACCACCCCTATATTGTAATAATACATTCCACCACCCTTATAAGTGTAAAATTTCCAAAGAACCACCTCAGTTAACGACAGTTAACGGAGAGGTGGTTAAATGGAAACAAAATTGATTATAAAGGTGGCGAAGTGGAAACATATTTATTATAGAGGTGGTGTATTGTAATAAAAATACTATTATTATATTAAAAAATTAATATATTTAACGGTAACGGTGACAGTACAGTGCGTGGGTGGTTGATTGGAAATTTTATACTTATAAGGGTGGTGGAATGTATTATTACAATATAGGGGTGGTTTGGTGGAATATAGCATATTATACGGGTGGTTATCCGTAATTAACCCAAAAAATTATGCATAGAGTGGCAAACATGAACAGATGAACAAGCATATTCCTTGATTTCGTGGATCGGGATGAAATGCTGACTTGCGAGTACATCCCCCGCATTCATTAAAAAACAAATCTCCATTATTAACAAATGTTCCTGCAGCTGCATTTGGTTGACCGTAGACCAGTCTCCTATCCAAAATCACTTGTAAACTTGCTGCAAGCACACAACCACCAAAAAGTCAACATCATCATCCAACCAATGCACACGTCTAGATCTCATCTACAACAACAAAATGTGGACTTTTTGCAGCTTCACACTCTCTATATATATACCTGAATTCAGCAGCTAATGGATATTCATATTGTGCAGAGTTTGAGATAAAAATGAAGACCCTCATCTCCCTTGCATTCCTGATGTCACTTTCCCTGCTCATTTGTGCTGAAGCTGCCTCACCAGCTGCTGTCCTTGACGTTGATGGTAACAGGCTCCGCGCAGGAGTCAAGTACTACATTTTGCCGCTTGTTCGTGGCCGAGGAGGTGGCCTTACTCTAGGCCCTAGAGGAAACAACTCTTGCCCGCTTTACGTTCGCCAAGAGCAACAAGAGGTACCAATTCCTATGAATACCATCCAGGCATTATGAACTTGCTAAATATGTGACAATTTATTATTTCAGGTGTCTAGAGGTCTGCCATTGACATTCTCATCAGTGGACAAGAAAGGAATCATCAGAGAATCAACTGACTTGAACATCAAGTTTTCCGCAAGTTCGATATGTATCCAGTCAAATATCTGGCAATTAAGTTCAGAAGACGAGACGCCGACGAAATATTTCATATCAGCAAGTGGTGTGGAGGGAAATCCAGGACAAAATACAGTTAGTAACTGGTTCAAAATTGAGAAGTCTGGTGAATTTTACAAGCTGCATTTTTGTCCAACTGTTTGCAACTTTTGTAAAGTCATATGTAGAAATGTTGGGATTCAGATTGAAGCTGGTGGCAAAAGGTTTCTGTCTTTGACTGATACTGATCCATTCCTTGTCATCTTTAAGAGAGCTTGAAATTGTGTAATCTTATTCCAAGAAATAAATATCTGTTAACGACGTCGTTTTGATGTTTTTTATATCTGGTTGTCGCCAGCCGACATTTTCAAGAAAAACAGTTGAGCAATATAACAGACAAGTATGTTCTGTTACCTCCTAAAATACCTCTCCATCGCTCATTTTTGTTACCCCCTTCTCGTCTCGCGGAACATTTCCGTCCGGTCGGTTTCTTGAAAAAATTTGCATTTGATCTTCCAATGCTGATTAATAGTATTATGATCAGATGTTATCACAAGGCTACTGATAGCTATGTGCTTGTGTTTTCAAGGATTTGATGTCATATTGAAAAGGCGAGGATTCGGAGCTCTTGACATTATGGGTTGCATATGCTCCAAAGGAGCTCTTCCTGAAAAAAAGCCTAAGCAGGATCAGGAGGTAGTTTTCGATGCAAATGTGTCCGAAGGAAACATGGTTTCTGTAGTGCTTGATCATAAAGCTGATAGTTACATGTCTTTCAATGTTGGAAAAAAGAAGCAGAAATCTAGTAGGCAAGAAAAAAAGTGGTACTTTGGATATGAGTTGCAGTGGAGAACTTCCCCGGTTGACAAAGGTTATAAGTCTGAATCGCGGCGATATGGATAAAAACCAAGTTGTCGCTGGATGGCCGTCGTGGTTGGCCTCCGTTGCTGCAGAAGCTATTCAAGGTTGGGTGCCTAGAAGTGCTGATACCTTCGAAAAAATATCCAAGGTTTTTATTTAAGTATGCCTCATTTTGTATCATAGGAAATTTTTGTTATTTCTCTTGTAGTTATGTTAATGTGATCTTGTGTTTCGGTGCAGATCGGGCAAGGAACGTACAGCAGCGTGTACAAGGCTAAAGACCTCGAAACAGGGAAAATTGTTGCTATGAAAAAAGTTAGATTTGTAAATATGGATCCTGAGAGTGTGAGGTTTATGGCTAGAGAAATTCATATTTTGCGTAAACTTGACCATCCGAATGTCATGAAGCTCGAATGCCTCGTTACATCTAGAGAATCCGGCAGTCTGTACCTTGTTTTAGAGTATATGGAACATGATCTTGCAGGACTGCTAGCAAATCCTGGAATCAAATTCTCTGAACCTCAGGTAATCAATACTTTCCATCAAAAAAATTCAAAGTACATTTTCCTTCGTCCGGACAGATTTTGAAATATTTCTTACTTGACAATATTGCAGATCAAATGCTATATGCAGCAACTGTTCCATGGACTCGAATACTGCCATAGTCGCGGAGTTTTGCATAGAGATATCAAGGGCTCAAATCTTCTTATAGACAACAATGGAGTTCTAAAAATTGGTGATTTTGGTCTAGCCACATTTTTCAAACCTGATCAGCATCAGCCTTTAACTAGCCGTGTCGTTACTCTATGGTACAGAGCTCCGGAGCTCTTACTTGGTGCAACGGAATACGGTGTGGCTGTGGATCTTTGGAGCACTGGTTGCATTCTTGGTGAATTATTTGTTGGGAAACCTATTCTTCCCAGGAGAACCGAGGTATTTTTATTGACAAATACTTTCAAAAGACGGATTTTATTAATAGAAAAACTAGTTTCCATTGCATTTTACTTGGGTTTTACCTGTAGGTGGAACAAATGCATAAGATCCTAAAACTGTGTGGCTCGCAATCCGAAAAATATTGGAAAAATCCTAAACTACCTCATGCTACTAGTTTTAAACCAAAGCACACCTACAAGCGTAATGTAGCAGAAACTTTCAAAACTCTCCCTCAGTCCGCTGTAACGCTTATTGACATCCTCCTTGCCATGGATCCTAAAGATCGCGGTACAGCTTCTTCAGCTCTTCTCAGCGAGGTGAAACTAAAGTACTTAGTTATTTTTTTCTTAGTACATTTTCCTTGGGATTCTGACGTATGATCTTTTTTTTTCATGTACAGTTTCTTAATACGGAGCCTTTGCCGTGTTCTCCATCAAGTTTGCCGAAATACCCTCCAAGCAAGGAATTTGACGTGAAGCTACGAGAAAGAGAAACAAGAAGGTAAAATATGTACTATCAGTATCTACTGTCATTTTAAAGAGTTTCAGTGATAAAACATGTTTTTCTCTGCACATTTTTTTCGAAAACAGGAGGAAGGCTGAGAGTGTTAAAGGACGACAGCCCGACTCTGCACGAGTTGTTCCGCGCGAAGCCAGAGCTTCTGTTAAGGTAAGATATTCTAGACCATTTTGGAAAAAAGCCTTCCTTTTCTTTACTTAAGGAAATAGTAATCTTTTATAAACAGATTGGAACTGCTTTGCAGCAAGAAAGAGCTACAGAAGCTGCTTCGAGTAGTTTCTTGCATCCAAATTCATCAGTTCACCCAGATGTAAATTTACCGAGATCGAGACAGGCAATGCTTTCGAGCACATCATTACGAAAAGCTAACGGGGAATCCGTGAAGGTTTCGAGAACAGTAAGTAGCAAATATTATTACAAATAATCTGCTGATTTTTTGTCAGTTTTTGGTAACATGGCATTTGGTCTAATTTTATTTCTCTGTAGGAATATGCAGCTAAGAAGAGTCGTATACACTACTCAGGACTGTTAGTTCCTCATGGTGGAAACATTGATGAAATGCTGAAAGAGCATGAGAGGCAGATACAAGAGGCAGTCCGGAAAGCTCGACTCGATAAGACGAAAACTAACAAAACTTATCAGCATGGGAGCTGATGATATTCATGGTAACTTTGTTTGATGGATGATGTTGTGTTCTTCAGATGTCATTGAGATTGCGACAGGCCCGGGTGGCAGACAAAAAATGAAAATGCAAGAAACATGCGATACCCATTTCGTCATGAGTGGTTTTGTATGGACAAGATTAACAACATATAACATTGATGTTTGGGTCCATATGTACATGAAATACACTCAATGAACTCTTGACAAAACTTGGTTACAACAATTACTTGGAAAATCTCTGAGTGTTTGCTTTTAGCAAATGGTAAATGAAACCTTATGCTACAAGTTGATATCTCTGTAAATACAGAACCTAAGAAAAAATTGATGAGGGAATTTGTGAACAGAGGTGAAATAGTACGGCGAGTGGTGGTGAGGATGTTAGATCCATTCTTTTGGGTTGATGCACGCGTCTAGAAGTTTCCACTCTTCACTTCCTTCTTCTGGGGCCTGCACAAAAATACATTCCATTACAAAGATTCTAAATTTACTAATGTAGAGAAGACCAGCAAGCTTACATGATCATATTCCCATCTTGCAGTCAGGGGAAGCGATACTAGAATACTCTCTATTCTACCTCCTGTCTTTAGTCCGAATGTTGTACCTCTATCATAAACCTTTTAAAGAAAACGAAAAAACATAACAGGTAAGAATTTATAGAACAAAACTGAATCTGAGCAGACTCATATACCGTGTGGCCGTCAACTAACCACCAAGCTGAATAACTACAAAAAATATGTCAATCCAACACAGATCCTTTGGAATTTTTAGTATTGGTTTTCTCATTTATTTGCAGGTTTTCGATGTATCTAGACATATTGAACCTGCCTCGAGCAATTGACTTTATCTTCACAACAGAATCGGAATTCTTACCAAGTTGAACTCCACATAGCGCCCTCTTCTTAACTGCTGCCAAGCTTTGTGCTTTTCTGTAAATGGAGTATCTTTCCTTCTCTCAATGATAGGCAAGTAAGCAGGAACCACTGAGTTTGCACATTCTGCAGATTGAAGCAAGTAATGTTTAACATGAAGTCAATCAATGACCTCAATATCATGACAGTTTACCGGTGGCAAATGAAAGGAGCATTTCTTGGTCATAGTCATTTAGATCATCAAAAAATATTCCTCCAAGACCTCTTCTCTCACCACGATGCTGCAAGTCAGTATCGGATTGACAAAGAAAATGTTAGGTCCTGCCTCAACAAAATATTTAAGTTTGACTTTTACGTGTTTTGAAGATATCTCTAGTGAACTAATCATAATATCCTGACGCACTAACAATTTGTCAAAATACACACACTGCGAACTAAAATTAAAAGTAATGGGGGCGGATGGTACCTTAATTACAAAATAATCATCACACCATTTCTTGAATCGAGGATAGAAACTGGGATCAAACTTGTCACAGGCACTTTTTTGAACCTGAAATTAAAGTTGCTAATTGAATTACAAACATATAGAAACACTTCCATTACCAGCCTGCATGAAATCTGGAAATTTATACAGGTACAGAAGTGAAAGGTTCACTACCGAGTTTACATAATAATTGTGAACGCAGGAGCATACAGCATAGTGTGTCACTCCTTATTTAACAAGTCCAAGATACATTGAAAAAGTGTTCTTTTACCAAAAGATACCAATGGAATGACATTGTTAATAAAAGTACTGAGTAGGAGTTTCGAACTAAAGATACTAAGTTTAAGCTTGAGAGACCATCACTCATCAAAGTTACAATTATTAACTTCAAATATACGCATTGTGTCGAGTTTCAAGGTTAATGTAAGGAAGTAACGAAAACACGTCTTGCTTTATTCAATCTCGAAATGAGAACAAATGACGGTACTCGGTATACATGATAACTCGTCTTGATATTTTTTTCTCAATTTGTGAGACGTAAAAAAACCAACTTTAACTACCCTGTGCTTTATGGAAATGTAAAAGCAAAAATATTGAACTGCTTGTTCAGCGCATATTGATATGAAAAATATTATTTGAAATGACTCTTATATGCAAATGAAGTATCATGCATAAGGCGAGGAGAACTCAGGAGCGTAAACAACTAGGTACGTACCGAGTGGAAATGTTTAACATCCTCATCAAAGATATAAGCTGGAGTTAGATCAGTTCCACCACCAAACCACCACTGCTTAGGAGCCCCAGGTGCATCTGCAACGCAAGGAAACAAATAGTTAAGGCATGCAGGTAAATGCTTAAGTTGCTGACTTGATAAAACCAAGTATAAACGTGTTACTTCAGAAGAACGATAAAATCTTTACTAAACCATGGACAGCTTTGAACTTTTATTCCAGACCTCTGCAAGACTCAACTGACACTTTCGATCCAAAATTTAAATCCAAAGAAATTATCAGCAGCATGGCCTAGCATTTCGTAATTATAAAGCATGTCAATCAATTTCTTTTACTTCATGATTCCCCAGTTCCCATTTCAACTCACGCAAATGAATATGCCACACAATTAAGTGGCGCAGCATAGTTCAATCAAGAAGCTGAAAGAACGACACAAAAAATTGCTAGTTTGATAGAACACAACACAAAACAACAAAGAGTACAGATAACAAGTAACAGAATACCTTTTGGAGCATCTGTCTCAAAGTACCTATAGTTAAAGTGTAGGGTAGGTGCAAAGGGGTTCTTAGGATGTAACACCTACAATAACAATGGCCACCGTAAGAACATCGTGATCAGTCCACAAGTAGGTGAAAGATATTAACAGATTTGAAGGTAATGGTTGCACTAATTCTTGCCCTTGAGCATAAACATGTAGCTGGATATTATGCCTCTGGTTCTATCAGTGCAATACTGAAATCTAAAATATATTTCCTCAATAAATGGAAAGCAATGAGTAGTTTAGTACCACCAGATAACCTATCCCAATTAAAATATATTTATTATCAGAGGACCTAATAAAGATCAATTCTTCTACAAAAGACGAAACCATCTGAATATCTCTACGGACAAACTGTGGAAAAGGCAGCAATGCATAAGAAGAGCAGTAGATTTACCGAACTAACACCCGCAGCAAAAAATGGAACAGGACCAGGCTTATGTTCGGCACCAGGATTAGCAGCGCGATAAGCATCAGGTGGCATAACACCATAAACAACCGAAACATTAACACCAGCTTTCTCCCAGACAGCACCATCTTGCAAAACCCTACTAATCCCACCACCACCGCCAGGTCTAGACCAGACATCCTCCTTAAACTTACCACCACCATCAGCAGCTTCAATGGCAGCACACACAGTGTCCTGTGCTTCCCTAATCATTTTCTCAAAGCGAGATCTGACATTGCTGGAATTAGTGGCGGTTACATGACTGTCGGATTGTCGGAGGAATGTGTCGGGGCGATGTTCTTCTGGGGTTTCTTTCTCGATTGATAATGCTGATTTGGTGATGGTGGGAAATGGGGTTTTTGAGGGTTTGGTTGTGCGGGTAGGGAGGGGTTTGGTGGTGAGGAAAGATTGGGTTTTTAGGGATGAGGTGATGGAATAGGGATTAAGATAGGATGGGAGGTAGAGGGACGGGGAAGCGGAGAGGAGAGCGGTGGTTGACATTGAGGAGTGGAGAGCGATGAAGAAGATAGACTCAGCTCATCATATTTATAATTCTGCTCAATTATGTTATCCTCGGACAACATGCCTCTATTTTCTATTGGGAATTTTCTACGGAAGGACAAAAGAATAGAAAAAACACCCCCAGTTTTTAAGTTTTTTAATTGAGAAGAGTTTGAAGAGTGTCTGAGAGTATCGATGGTTGATTAACAATAATACAACGGGACAAAATCCACGTTCTTATGTGTCGTGGCCAAAATAGTAAGAAAGGTATTGCATCTTACGGTCATAGCCCATAGTAATATTGGCAAACCACTCGAGCTTTTGTGAGCGGCTTTTCTTGGCTTTCTGATGATGACTTTCTTGTACCAAATAGAAAGATATGTATGAAGTTCTAAGCAAAAACAAGAACAAGAACGCCTGATTTAAAAACTGTTATTACTAGGCAACATTTCAATGAAAGAGGGGTCAGTATTAGAGTTTTGAAAAAGTCACCCTCTTAAATAAACAGAATTACTAAATGATAAATTCCACGTCTCACACATGAAAGTTCTACCTGGCAATAGCCAGTTACATAGGCAGCAGCACAGTTAAAATCTCGCGACTACCACCTTCATCTGATCAATTTTCCGATCTGCAACTTATCCAATTGATTATGTCTTCCATAATAGATTCCTTTTCAGGTTCGAACAGCAGATCATGCAAAAGACCTTCACACAACTTGAGAGTCTTGTCATTGGATGGAGCCTCCAAGTATAGTCTTCGAGATGCTTCAGGATCAGTTACACCATCATCAGAACCATGAAGTACCATGAAAGGAACCTTAAGCCGCCTTAGATTGTTCTGCAGGTAACTTGTTATTCGCAAAATTTCATAACCAGTCCGTACTCTAATTGCCCCAGTATACACTAGAGGGTCTGAATATTTTGCCTTCAGAGCCTCTGGATCCCTAGATACTTGCACACCACTCTGAGCCGCAGCACTTATTTGGTACTTGGGTAAAAAAATGACATAACAGGTGCAAGAACCTGCATTACCATATAAGTCAGATAGAGATTTAATCAGCTTATTGCTGGAAGAGTAATTAGAGCCTAAAATAACAACATGATTCGCTTACTTACAGCGTAGATAGGATGTGTTGGCTGGACTCCAACTGCAGGAGAGGTCAACACAATGCCTGAGACGCGAGCCTCAACTTCTGGGTCAAGAATTGTCTACAGTTGAAAGAATCCATCAACAATAAGAACATATTATTGAAAAAAGTATCACATGTTGCAGAGAAGTGCATCAAAATTATGAGCTACCTTGAGAATGATAGCCCCCAGTAGAGTGTCCAAAACAAAAACATGGAACTTCTGAATTTTCATCTGTCACCTTCTCAATGAACTTTTTCTGTAAATTAAGAGATACTGGTCAATAAAAAATACGCTTATGAAAACGAATATAATATATACGAAGCTGCTTCCATACCAGGTCCATAACTGCATAATCCAAAGAGTGAACATAAGCGTGCAGTCCATCACTCCCACCATGGCCTAGGAAACAATAAAAGTGGACTCATAAGCTATAAGAACGTTTACGAAGTTAGACAATAACTTCTAGTCTGTAGATTATACGGCGAATTATAATTATCCAAGTTTATAGAACTCTTTTAAATCTCAACTCTATGAACAGTATTTTTGACACATCTTCTGCATAAAACAACCTCCATCAGCAGGGTCTGTGGTAAAACATCTCTTTTAACTAAATTCACTGAAGTACACATCTCTATATGCATAAGATACTTGAATTAAATCAGTTCCAAAAATTATCACACATTACCAGGTGGTTCACATTGAAGCAGCAATGTGATCAGCATTGCAAAAATCAAACTCCTGCAACACCCAGACACATACGAGTAGTTGAAGAGGCAGTTTAAGCTACAGTCTAAGAAACTAAATGTTTAGTGGATACAACTCACTAAATAAAAACTGATTAACTGGACCAGATCCTCAGGTGTCTTATGGCGACCATGACTTTTTTAAGTTTAAGTTGGTGCATATGTAATGCTACTCGGCTGTATTACACATCTCCAGTTAACGTTGATTTCACTGAGAACCATAATTTTATTACAAATGCATTTTTAAATTGTTACAGAACACTACTATTTACATCATACGGTGGATGTCAATTTAGAACACCTGTATTACTAGTACACTTACCAATCCAGTCCATTCCAAACACCTTGAACCCATTGGTGTTAAGCTTCTTGGCAAAGTCACCATACCGGCCACTGCAAAATGACAAGATAGACAGATTTATTACAAACAGGTTCTAGTTCGATACTAAGTTTAGTAACATTTGATATCACAAGTCAACAACCATACCTGTGTTCATTAAGGCCATGTAAAATGACAACCACGCCCCTGCACTAATACAAATCTCATGAGCAACCTCACCATTTGATCATAAATAATCAGGTAAAAGCACAGTCAATCAAGGCAATTACAAATTGAAGATCAGTTTGGTTTTGACCTCTAAAACATGTCAAGTAAACAATTGCGGCTTAATTAAGTCTAACTACTAAAGCATAGCAAAAATCAAAAAGTTCGAATTCAAGAGCATTAAATGTTCAAAGCTAATAACATGAGGGAAATTTATTGACAAATGAAGTCAAAGAAAACGATGCATACCTAATCGGACCACACACAGGAATCCATGACTGAGTAAAAAGCATGTCGCCTCGAGCCGTAGAGAAAAATGAATAGTCTCTGATGGTCTTCCCAGCTTCATTATTCTTATCCAGAATGACTCTCCTAACAGCAATAGCTCTCCTGTTCGCCACCTCATGATCCACCGCAACAGCCACCGCTGCAGCATTCCTCCACGGCAATTTATTAGCGGGAACCCTAACCATCTTCCTCCCACCAATGACTCCCAAATTATCATCCTTAACCGCCTTCTCACCTGACGAAGTAATCGAACTCGTCCTCCTCCTTCCACGAAACGGCGCCGTTAAAAGCATAAGAAAAGCCGTCACTAACATCATCAAGCTTCGCAACGCTCTCAATGATAAAAGCGCGCTTAATCTTCCGCTAGCACCTGACGTCAAAATCAACGCCGCGGATGCGTCCGTCATTTTCCCCATCGACTCAATCGCCATCGCTTCTGCCTTTTGATTGTCAACACCCAGTCCCGCACAACAAGAACACTAATGAATTCCGATTCCGATTCTGATTCGATTGAGGTGGTTTTTAAGATACGATTTCGAAATCCGAGAGGACGACGGAGGAAGGCGTTGTGGTTGAATCTGAAACGGAGTTTGTGCGAAACAGAGTGGGCCGGTGGCGCAGATCATAAAACGAAATCACGATGAAGATGCACTGGATGTTATCTGGTTTTGCTAAAAATTGGGATGATCCAAAAACAGAGAGAGAGAGGCGACGACGATGACGAGAATGGGGGATTTGAGAAGACGATGGAAATGGACGGCTGAGATTTATAGTTGAGAATGGGTTTAGAGTGTCTAGAGATTACTTGCTGCTTTTTATCTTCTTCTGGTATGTTCCGAAATCCATTTTTTGGGATGGCTTTTATATAATTTGATTTGTCCCCTTATTTGTGTATATTATCATTTCGGTCCCTTTTCGTATATACGTATTCGGGATTTAACTAAGAATAGATAAATGCCCTGCTTTTTGATTTTAAAATGTTATTTCATTCGGAATATATTTATATTTTCCTATTTTTCAATATTCCGACTATATGAAAATAATGCATGTATCTTATTCAATATATAGAAAATTATAGCACTAGACTATTTTCGGATATGAGAGGACGGTGAACGGTTCTCCCACGTGTCGATAAACCAGCTTGACACGTGTGTTATGCGGCGTCAATTGAGACATTGGATTAAAGTGGGTGATGTCTTATCTTACTAGTAATATTCTAAAATATGGAGTATACTTTAGGTTGGATATAAAAGTTCGTCGAGCGCTTAAATATATTTTTATTTTAAATTTTATTTTCATGTCAAATACATTAGTTCGTAATTGGATGACATGTGTGGTTATTTTGAACTATCAGATAACACTAAATATAAATGAATTATTAATTTAACACGTAACATTCAATTAATAAAATAATAAATGAAATTGATTATAGAATTAAATTAGGATTGTGAATATAATTGATCTCATACTAATCTTAGTGACCATATCCCATAGATGCATCGAAAATAATGAGGTCATCGTTAAAGATTGTTTAAAGTAAAAAATCTCTACGTCCTAAAGTTATCCTATTTTTAATGTCGGAGTTTCAAAAAATATAATCTTTCGCATTCACTTTTTGATTGATTCATGATTTCCATTACCAAAGGGTAAACACACGTGCTAGTTCTGTTCACGGATTTAGACATTCAGTGTAACAGCTGTGCGGCTGCTATTTATACCAATCCGATTGGGTTTGTTTTCTTGTCTCATAATTTTAAAATATCTCGTTTGTAGCAAGTGATTGTGTAAAATGAGGTCGGAGAAAAAGGGATAATGTGATATACTAAAATATGTCTTTGTTTAAACGAGTAAGTACTAATTGTTTACGTAAAGCATGCATGATTAGATTCAACGTTGCGTAATTCATTTAGTACTCTGCTTATTTCACGAGCCCACGTTGTTTGACTGACTTATATGGTGCAATTAATGTTTACTGGATTAGTTCAAGGTAAATAAATAATTTTAGTGAGATGAAGCAATTTAATTTCTGCTCTTGTATTAGATTGAACTAATAATTGAGTTTAAATTAAATTAAAATTAAAATGAATCAGTAAAAAATATAGGACGGTTAGAGTTTGACGTGTATCAATACTAACTGTTTTCATCAACAGATGGTGCGAATACTTTTCACCTGATCTCTACTCTCTTCTCAAATTAAGTAAAAAATAAAGGTAATTGGGCCAAGCCCACGTAGGCCGTAAGACCACACCGATCCTTCCTCATACCGATACCGATACCGATACCGAATTGCTTCACTTTCTACAAAAATCGGCTCGTTGATTTCCCGCCGATGTGTCCCGCCTAGGGTTTAATTTCTTTTAATTTTTTTAATCAAGAAATGGAAAGCGAATCATACCGAAGGTTTCAACAAAGGCCAGAAGCTTAATCGTACGGAGGCGCCGAGAGAGAGATAATGGGAGCGTTGACCGGTAAGAAAGTCCAACGTAAGTTCAAAATCAGAGGCTACACTCTTAAGAAAGACGCCTTCGACGCCATCCTTTCCTTCGTCAACCGCTTCCCTGATGCGGAAGATGACGCCATAGATCTACTCCTCGACCAACTCGAGAACGAATCTCGTAATTGCTTTTTCACTTTCTTGAATTCTAAACCCTAAATTACATCCTTATGCAAATATTTAATTTGCACTTTTTTGATTTTGGTGCAGTGAAGTCGTCTGTATTGGACAAGCAATCTGTGGACAAGGTTCTTAGTCTGTTACAGGAGGCTGAGGATGATTTGATGAAACACCTACCACTACTACTAATAGTCGTTCTGCCCTGAGGATGATTGATGCTTTTGTCATTCCTAAGTTTAGATATGATCCTATCAGAAAGGTCTTTTATGAGTAAGTTTATTTGACTAACTTGACTTAATTCTTGTGAATTGTATAAATTAGTTGCTTAATTGGGTGCATGATTTTTGTATGTTCCGATTTTCTAAGTATGTTGTTTTATTTAGGCATACTGGTAAGCTTCCGATTCATGGAGATGCTTCTGCGAAAGCAACTCTATACAAGGATAGGTATCAGTTGCTGCTGCAGAGACTTTCTCGTGATCCGCATTTCTCTAAACCTGCATTCGATTCTGAAACCTCGCAGTTTGGAACATGTGAGGTTGTCTTCGTTATCCAGTTATTGCCATTTGAGTTTGTAGATGTTTGTAGGAACCTGTTTTTGTCGGGTCGTTGATTTGGTACTTCACCAACCCTATATTATAGTTTACTGATGATGTGATTCTTAAGCAGATATCTCCCATACAGTCATTGATTGGACAAACAGGAAAGAAGTGGGTCATGGGTGTAATATCTCAGCTGGAAGATGGTCATTTTTACCTTGAAGACCTTACCGCTTCAGTGGAAATTGATTTATCTAGTGCAATATCCTTTTGGGGTTTTTATTTTACCCATGTTAAGGAGGATATGTTTAATTATACCCACTTATGTTTTCCTTTTGTTCTGTTTTGTACAAGTGTAACCTCTTTAACATATACACACAAGATAACAACAGGTTTTTTCTCAGAGAATACAATAGTGATAGCCGAAGGACAGATGCTCTTAGAGGGAATATTTAAGGTTTGTTGGAACTTTTATTATATGTTTATCTATTTTTCATTGTCACGCGCCATAGATAAAGCATTTTTGTTAAAGCTTCAATCTTCAGGAAAAATGATTACAACATGTTAATCATTAAAGGAACTGTGATAAACTTCCTGATTAATATTAACCTGGTATCCAGAGAAATTATATCATGAGTTCTTTGTGGCATGTGTATCATGAGATAGCATCACTATCAATATATAGGAGTGTATGAAAGCAAAAATTTCGATGCATCTTATGGTTCACATAACATTTTTTATGCTGGATTATTTCAGGTTTTTACATGTGGTTTTCCTCCCTTAGAAGACAGGGATAAGTCACTAGAAGTATTGGCTGGAATTGACTTGTTTGGTGGTGGGACTCTTACGATGGAGGAGAATGTATCCTTTAATGGAAAAATGAAAGTGATTAATTTCAATTTCAGTTATTGTAATGGTCAACCTGTGGCTTTTAGTTTCCTATTAAATAACAGAATAAGCTCGTGGCATTGGAGAAGATGGCCGTTAACGAAATGTTCGTCATTATTTCGGATGTATGGCTGGACAACAAAGATGTAATGCATCTTGGTGATAACCGTCGTTAGTTGACTCTTATAACTGGTTTGTTTTGCGCTTAATTTTATATTACTTTATTCTTAGAGAAGACCATGGAAAAGCTTAAGACAGTTCTGGATGGTTATGAGAATGTAGAGGTGGTCCCTTCCCTGTTTGTGTTCATGGGAAACTTTTGCTCTCATCCATGCAACCTATCCTTCAAATCCTATTCAAGTCTCAGGTATCACTAGATGCTATCTTTGTTTATGCTTGTTTATGAATTATCCACCATGTCAGTGCCAAATTCAAAATGTATAATGGTGGATTTTAGGACATTGTTTGGAAAGCTTGGGTTGCTGATTGCATCTCATACTCGATTGAAAGAGCAAAGTCAATTTGTATTCATTCCTGGTCCTGATGATGCAGGTATCTAATTGTGCATCTCGATGTGCTCTGCATGCTTTTTTGCGTAACATGGTATCTTGTCTAACACAATTTACTTTAATATTGGCAGGCCCTTCAACAGTTTTGCCAAGGTGTGCTTTGCCTAAGTATTTGACCGAAGAGCTGCTGAATTATGTGCCAGATGCTGTATTTCTCAGTAATCCTTGCAGGTGAAAATCTAATTTAGGAGTTTAATTGTTAGATCATTTACTTAAGTTTGGATAAGCCTCTTTCTTTTTGACATCTTTGTTTACTCCCATTATTGCTTATATCTTCGAATGTGATTCAGGATAAAGTTCTACACTCAAGAAATTGTCTTCTTCCGTCAAGATTTACTATACAGAATGCGTCGCTCTTGTCTTTTGCCTCCTTCGACCGAAGAAACCAGTGATCCTTTCGAACATGTAAGATAATTCCCGAACTTAAATCTGCAATCCTCTCTCACAAAACAGTGGTTATATGTTTGCTTGCTTTGCAACAGCTTGTTGCTACAATAGTGCATCAAAGTCATCTCTGCCCACTCCCACTAAATGTGCAACCTATTATTTGGAACTATGATCATTGTTTGCAGCTATACCCATCTCCACACACGGTAAAGGCGTAAAGCTCACACATTAAACTGTGCCCTCTTTATATTTCTCTACCCTTCTCATAGTTGCTAGAATTTTCTTCTATGCATAAGCTGTTTAGTCATCTCGCAAGTATGGTATCCCCAATTAACAGTACAAATATGTCGTTGTAGATTGTGCTAGGGGATAGAAGCGAACAAAAGGTATTTAAATATGCCGGAGTCACGTGTTTCAACCCAGGATCCTTCTCAAATGAGAGCACTTTCGTCGCTTACAGACCTTGCAGACAAGAAGTTGAGCTATCTGCTTTGTGAACCAGGCCGGGGCCTAGGAATCTGTGTTCTACATCCTGATTACTTTCAAAAAGCTTATTACCTTGGACCGAGGTCAAGCAATGTGCCTATTCTGTTCAAAGTGCATTATGGCAGCAAGTATTCCAGCATGTTCATATACAGCCATATAAGAAACATGACACTCCTGCAAAGATTCATTAGAATGAGTTGCACTAAGTTAAATTTTTATTGTTGTATTAATAGCCTTAAGTTTAGGTCCAAGTCTTGAAGTCATATGATTGAACTGTATCATGCTGTATGATTGGCCAATGACAATCTTATCTTAATTATGTATTTGGTAGAATTGCCGAACTGCGGTTGTGTAGACTTTACTGTTGGTGTAGCCGATTGGTCATTTATAGTTAAAAAATTAAAGTAAAGCCCAAAAATGTCGCAACAGAAAAGATAACAAATCAGGATGAAATAGTAAAGCTATTTTATTTACGTACCAAAATGTATCCACTTAATGTGCCTATAAATACGTTTAACTAAATAAATAAAATAATTCTACTGGTCATACATGAAAAAAAACCCATCTGGTGGCATCCCATATTTCCTTACAAAAACACCTGCAAATCATGATGGATTCAAGACTTGCATCGATTGCCTTAATTGTCGTGATTTGCTCGTATTTATCAACTCCGATCATCGCATTCGATGGAGCTGCACCCCTCCAATGCGTTCAGAAGCTTATTGCTTGCCAATCATTTATGAAAAATCTTGAAAATCCAACAGCTTTGTGTTGCACTCCTTTGAAAGACATGATTTCAAATGATCCTAAATGCCTTTGTGGTGTGTTTAACAATGTTGGTGTTTTGAAATCCATGAACGTCACTCAGGATGAGGCTCTCCGGCTCCCTAAGGCCTGTGGCGCTGACGCAGATATCTCTATATGCCAAAATGGTAAATATGATCATGCATCTCTTTTTCAAATGAGTTACTATCCAACAATTCTTCAAAGGCTCGAACATTAGTCCTCGCATTACATGTTTACATTTGGAATTGGAACTATGAACTAGTAAAGTTGGAGTGTTCAGTATTCATATATGATCGATGCTGATCCAAAACCATCATTTTTTTCCTTATGAAACAGTCACCGGTGCGCCCACAACTTCACCCTCATTTGATCTGCCTTCAATTCCAACTTTAACCAATGGTGAGTTTCCCTTTTCCTCCTAATTTCTTCAAAAGGAAAATATTGTCTTGGCCCAATTTTTTCTCTAAATTCTATCCAGGAACTTCTCCAGCAGACGAAAACAGTAAAAACAGCTCGGCAAGTAGCCATGGAAAGATCGCATCCGGTGTGGCTGTTGGCTTGATCAGTTTATTAACAGCCTTGTTTTTCGTGTAAACGGTACTGTAAGTCTGTAACACGAAGCAGGTTCATATTAATGCAATAATGCTGACCAAATTTCTGTTATTTACGCTACGGATGGAATGAACTTCTGTCAGAAATATTTACATTGGCATTTCGCTTGTCGAGAGTTATTCGTGAAATACTTGAGCATGGTTGTCTTCTCCCTCAGTTTTGATCCAAGAAATCGATTTATCAGTTCAGGTCATCTGACTTAACTAGTAGGAAGCAGGTTCCCTGAATTTATCATGCTTAGATTTTGTCATGTACAAAAAAATTTGGTATTTGAATTACTAAAATACCCCTCCGTCAAATAATTTCATCAATCAAAACATAAGGGCAATTTGGGGTCACAGACGTTTGACATACACTGAAATCGGTGCGGTTTTAGCAAGGCTCTTCACTTAATTTCAATAGTTGTCAATTTGATGCATATCGAGCTTTCGAATGCTGCCACGTATCAACAAATTACAAATAGGTGAATGATATGCATGAAGGGCATTTTAGTAATTACAACGTAAACCAAATAAGATTATTTTCGTCATTTGCTTTCTAATAACCTCATTTGTCTTTTTACAAAAGGGTAATTTTGGAATAAACTTTTTTTCATACCTTAACAATTTTTAACACTAAATAAATAACTTGTTCTCAATCTTATCTCTCGACTCAATCTTCATACTCCTTCCTACCCGACCTCTAGGGTTTAACGCCGTTCGTCGATTCTCATGGCGGGAGCCGGCTCAGCCAATCTATGGGTTCTACTCGGGCTCGGAATCGCCGGAATTCTTATGGCTACTAGAAAGTTCAAGAAAGTCATCAAAGAGGATTTCGGTGCCTTTATCTCCAAATTTCAATTGCTTCCACCGCCTCAACCTGCTCCTCCCAAAGCGCCTCATCCACTCACTGCTCTCACCTTCGCCGTTTCCGACTTGTATAGCTTTTTCCTTTCTATGTTTATTATCTTAATCATTTTTGCGTAAAGTGAAATTTGGTATTGTTTATGGTTTTCGCCTTTGTGTGATGAGATTGTACTTGTGATGTTGCCTGAGTTTTTATGAAATGTTTGAATTTTGAAATAGTAGATAGATAATGTATTTTGCTGTTAAGTGAATGGTTTTGTGTGTTCAGATTTGACGTTGAGGGACATGTGACTGGGTTTGGCAATCCTGATTGGGAAAGGACACATGTTGCGGCTTCTAGAACCTCCCCTCTCATCTCGACTCTTGTTGAAGGAGGTGCAACTTGCGTTGGCAAAACTGTCATAGATGAACTTGCATTTAGGTATACACAGTACAATGCTGTTTTTGAACGACTGCTTAACACTGTTTAATTTTAGAGTTTTTTCGCTTATAGTTTTATGCATTCATATACTCATGCATCTTTGCCATGCCTTCATTTTTAGTTCAGTATTGATAGTAATTCACACCTTTTCCATCATAATCTTGGATCCCCCGTCTCACGTTGTTTTTTGTTGCAGTATCAGTGGAGAAAATAAGCATTATGGTACCCCCACAAATCCTGCAGTCCCTGCCCGTGTTCCGGGCGGTTCTTCCAGTGGTGCTGCTGTTGCAGTAGCTGCAAAGCTCGTTGATTTTTCGTTGGGTAAAGTCCCTGTTCAAGTGTTCTAATTCACTGTTTTTATGAGACACTTTCATCATTATCTGCTGTCATAACTATATGATACACTCTCACAGTAACACACCTACTGCATGTAGATATCTCTCTCTAGGTTATCGTATACAAGGGTTGTGCTTACCGTGTGGTATAAGGTTATTTAGGCTTGATTATAGTGTCAATATTCACTGATTAAATATCATAATCAGTCTTTATAAACCTTGTTTTGTTATTGGTTACTTCATTTTTCTCCTTGGTCTAAAATTACCATTAAAACTGATGTTGATCTTAATGGAACTGACAAATTGTCCTTGAGTTGTTTTACTTCCTGTGTCGTCGTACAAACTCCTGGAAATATTTATCATATTTGCTCTTTTTCTGTTGGTCGTTGAATTAATTGACTTGACGTTTTGAATTCAGTTTCGATGTGGATGTTTTCTTCTGCCGAGTGTTCTTTACAGGAAAATATTTGTTTAATTTCCATGTTGCCATACATAGGTCGATTTTTTGTGTAAATAGTCAAAATTTATGGAAGTGTATTGCACACATTGCTGAAAGTTCATTCGTAGGTGTTGATACAATTGGTGATGTAAGAATACCTGCTTCACATTGCGGTGTTATTGGATTTCGGCCCTCCCATGGAGCTGTTTCACATATGGGAATAATACCAATCTCAAAGAGTCTTGATACTGTTGGTATGCTCTCTTATCATTCCTAACCTACACAATATACCATAGTTGCTACGTACAACTTCTGATGTGCCTGTTTAAGCTGAAACATATCTGAAATGGTATAGGTGATCTAATTTCTAATTAATATTAATGACTGTGACTAATTTATTGAACATTAATTTTCTTTCTCAGAATTGAAATATTTTGTGTCGATTGGTTTCTTTAAGATTTATCAGGATTTTACGCATTGCAGGATGGTTTGCTAATGATCCAAGCGTGCTCCGTCGGGTTGGTCATGTTCTATTGAGGCTTCCTTTCTCAATGCAACGCAGTCCTAGACAAGTAATTGTTGCTGATGACTGTTTTGAGTATTCAAGGATTCCTGAAGCCAAGATTGCTCAGGTGGTAATTAAGTCCACCGAGAATCTCTATGGAAGTATGTTAGCTGACCTTCATATATGTACATTCACATTATGTTTTATTGATATAATAGCTTCTTGTTGAGATCTAAATATTTGTCTATAAATAATGCAGCAATAATTACTTGCAAATTTTGTCTCTAATATATTAGTTTTGCGTTAGCTTGACATGGTGGTCTTATTACTGTTACAGGACAAGTATTGAAACATGAAAACCTTGGCACATACTTGAGCTCTAAAGTTCCCAGTTTAAAGGCATTTCATAGCAAGGTGGAAAACAACAAAGTCAAAACTTCGACATTAACTTTGCTTGCTAATATCATGCAGTTTATTCAAAGGTTAGATTCTCAGCAATTGATTTGCAATGCTTAGTCCTTACTCCTTGCAGTATTTGGAAAATTTACCTGCAAATTTAATGATTGGCTTCTTTTGTTTTTTAAATTAGTGGCCCACAAGCATATGTATGAATAGCATAACAGTTGAAAAACATCTATCTGATGATGCATTGTTCTGCTCAACTAAAAAAGTTACTGTCAAATTTCAGTATGCAATTCCTCTTAAAGTTCTCTCTGTCTATATGTTCTCTTTTGAAGTCTCATTGAAAAGCTTAGGCTTTGTTTTGGTCTTGGAAACAGCATAATACGATTCCATCGTGTAACTAATAAGTAATAACCCTCCATATATGCTCGCATTGCTTATGTGCTCAAGTCTCAACTAAGTTTCCAGTAGAATTTAGCATTCACCTCTTGTCTCATTGTGTATTTTTCTACTGAACATGGTTTCATTAGGAATGAGTTCAAACAAAATCACGAACAATGGTTTACCTCGTAGAGCATTATGCTTAAGTCTTAATTAAGTTTCTAGTGGAATTTGGCATTCACCTCTTGTCTCATCGTATTGTATTTTTTTACTGAACGTGGTTTCATTAGGAATGAGTTCAAACAAAATCACGAACAATGGTTTACCTCGGAGAGCGTTGTCGTTGATCCCTCCATCCTAAAACGATTGTCCCAAACTACTGATGCGTCAGATACAGATATTGAAAACTTCCACTCAGTGCGGAGTGAGATGCGTTCGGCAATAAACAACCTTCTGAAGGTATCAGTCGCTAAATGTTTGATGTTTCGATAGTTTTTCTGTTTTGTAGCATGTAGCATTATTTGCATGGTTATTATTGGCTCCGATTTTGTGACATCACTTCATTAAATAGTTGTGCTTCATCTTGCAAAGAGTAGCTACTCATTCCTTTGAGTAACATTAATCTTCTTATGGTGCATAGTGCACACACCATCCTGTTCCTTATTTGACTTATTATGCAATTAGCGCCTAGTTTTGAGTGTTTTATCCTTCACCTCTCAATAAATGGGGCTCGTCTTGGTTCTTATATTGTGAATAGAATTAATAAATCCAATAGGAATGATGCCCATTTGTGGTGTCCACTGTTTTCCTTCTTTCTGATATTGTTTGATTATTACTCAGGATGATGGGATATTGGTCATACCTACTGTGTCTGAACTTCCTCCTAAAGTTGGTTCTAAGGAAACTTCAACAGAGGAATACCTAATTCGTATGTGTACACTGTCGAGCATAGCCAGCTTGTCCGGTTGCTGTCAGGTATCATATGCTCATGCATAAAGGTGTAAGCCATCGCTTTCTCCCATTAATTCATTCAATGCTGATATCTTGTTAGTGCAGGTATCAATACCAGTAGGCTTTCACGACAAGTGTCCTCTATCGGTTTCTTTTGTCGCACGACATTTTGGAGATAGATTTTTACTAGACATAGTGCAAAGTATGTATGCAACTCTTCAAGAACAAGTTGATACTGCTGTGAATTCAAAATCAGGAAATGCTTCAGTGAGTCAGGAAAACAATGCTGAATTAAGTAAAGAAAAGGTATGCCATAATACCGATTGCAGATATGTTGTTATTATGAATTTTCGGTGCAACACACAAGTAAATATGTTTAGCGAGGCATATGAAATTGCCTTCAGTAAATAAATATTATACCTTTGTTAATGAGTTGCTTCACCAAACAGATGAATGCTTCATGCAACCCTTTGAATGCTCACTGATTAAAAGTGAAAATGTTTTTTGCTTTCAACCTGAGTTTGAGAATAAAATGGAAATTTATCGACTAAAGAAATTAATATGTGTAGCTTCTACTATAGGACCATTCACTTGAACAACAATATGGTAAAAGTAACTAATAAATTCATGATCCTCTCATTCAGAGATATCTTAAAGCGTTAGATCTATTAAAATGTCAGGTCTGCATCAGCTTTTTTCTCTCGATAGCAGGTCTGCATCAGCTTAAATGTGGTTTATGACTGAACATGAAATATGTTTTGTTTGTTCTGCATGGCATGACTAATATTTGCTTTAATCTTAAGCTATTGAGATGATCAAAGCTTCTTGGTACTGCGTCTTCTAAATGACATTTTGATCTGCCTCATCTTGATACCAGGGTAACCAAGCTTTCAAGGAAAAACAGTGGCAGAAGGCCATTGGGTTTTATACAGAAGCTATAAAACTTAACGGAAAAAGTGCGACATACTATAGCAACAGGGCCGCGGCATATCTTGAACTCGGAAGGTATTGGCTATGCCTTTTTGAGTTAAGTTCAATTAAAGCGTTGAATGATACTGATTTATGGGCTTATCTGTTTCAGTTTCCATCAAGCTGAGTCAGATTCAACCAAAGCCATTGAATTGGATAGAAAGGTAAATGATTTTGTTTACTACCAATCATCAATAATGGCAGATCAACCACCTCGTGAATTATTTGAATATAGTCTGTTGGTGCCTTTTTTGAGTAAATGATACCTCATAAAGTGCCAAATTAAAGGGATACAATTTGCCGTTAAGTTTGATGTCGTTTTTGTGAAATGCATCTTGGCACGCTAACATAGAATGTATCATTTCTCTTGACTTTCATTGTAGAATGTGAAGGCCTTCCTTCGTAGGGCTACAGCAAGAGAAATGCTTGGGTATTACAAGGAAGCACTTGAAGGTTGGTTTTGGTCATTTGTGTATAATATTGTTCTACTTATCAAATTATTTCCTGTTAAATTTAGATTATTTTAATTCCAGTTGGTTCAGTCTAGCTATATCATCCAAAATATTAAGTCTGATATAGTTGTCTTCTAGTTCAGACGATTTTGATCCTTGAGATCTTAGCACTCATATACTTGTCTTGATTTAGTTCCCATTCAACCCCTAGTTTCCAACGTTTGGGACTAGAAAACATATGTCCACCTCTATGTAGCATATTGCGAGTATACTGTGTTTCAGATCCAGGCATATCTACAGATTTAAAGACGGCTGAATATATTTATTACTTGTGCTTCCGGAACCTTATGGAGTCTCCCCCAGTATACAATTTGCTTGTGGATAACATAGAGAATATGAAACTTGTTTTCAGTTATCTAACTCATCAGTTGCCGCTTCTGTTTGTTTCCTTGATACTCATTTTATTCATTTTGCAGATTTTAGATATGCTCTTGTTCTTGAACCAACAAACAAAAGAGCATCACAATCCGCAGAGAAGCTAAAGAAATTGTTTCTGTGAATTTTGAAGCTTTTGGATCCAGTCTGATAATCAATTTACCTGAACATCAGTAGTGGAGGACTGCTTGGAACACATAAGCTGATGTCTGAAACAAGGGATTATTGATCAAACTTGAGCTTGCTGGGAATGAAGATATTTATCCATTCTGGTATCATTATACAGTTGGTGCTCTCCATTCACGAGCAACTGTTGTATGGTTGACGAGGTCATCTCTTAATTCACTTGCTTAGTGTTATTGTCTACTTTTTTATGATTACATAAATTTTGTTCGAATGATGTCTCGTTTCTGCTTTACTCAATATGGCATATGGTTATTTTTCTGATCGAGTTTTTACTACAGTTGTCATGAGCACCTTTAGTTTTCCCAAAACTCTTAATCGGCTCAACAAATCTTACATCACATGTGCAAGTTCTCTTTTAACATGTACATAACACCCTGGTGTTGTATGAACTGGGTTGAGCCAATTTTTCCAGATGCTGACTTGGCCATTAAATACAATTGCCTTGAGCTCATAATATACATCCATCAAGCTGGAGCAAGTAACCTTGCCCACTCGGTCAATATATTCCGAGGTTTTAAGGTCGCTGGGAGGTTTTATAGTTCTCTCCGATTCCCTAGCCTCCATTGCTTTCGTTACATAATCATTCTTTGCAACAGAATACACTTCATTTGCCTATAAATTTCCCTTATATTTTGTTTTACCATATACTGGGCAGAGCGTGAGCCATTTGTCCCTAGAGACGAACCATTCTTCTATGAACAGATTTGGTATCCGGTAGTACATTGATGTACAAATTCTTCAGCCTTTAAATACAAACATCAACTGTCTATAACTCTCAAGTGGGACATTTCCCTTCGTTACTCAAATTTACTACATCCATAGATTCAAAAAGTGAAGGCCCGAACACTACACAGTGGCAGGAACAAAAAAAGCACTTCAGCAGCGGGATGGGAATTTTAATATTACCACCGAAGCTATAAGCTAAGTTATCTAAAATTATCCAAAAGTGAACTGTATTAAAATTTGAGCAATGACAATTAAAACATACATCAAAAAGCACGACACCATACTCTTCATGGATGATTTTCAAAAAACAACCTAACTTATGTTTAAGTCTGCCAGCCTGGAAGGAAAAACTTTAAATAGAGATGACTTGTTCCATTCAGTAAGATCGGCCAACCCCCCAAACCCTTATAACTCCATCAGTGTAACCACTGAACAAAGTACTTCCATCACTACTCCAGTTTAAGCAAGTGCAGTAGATTACCTGAACATTCCATTCACAAACAATGAGAACAGCACGATGGCAAATTTTATAGCAGGCGATGATAGCAATTTCATCTCAATAATGAAAAACAATGGTCAACTGCTTCACAAAGGAAACCTAAGGTTGATTTCACAACTTGAAGGCACAAGTGAACAAAAGTCAAAACTGAGGGTTAAAATCAAGGCCTGAATATTTTGCAAACAGTAGTACTACACATGCGCAACTCTACTTTACTTGTTCAGCTAAAAATACGAGTTCTAAGGACGAGTTCTAAGAATGCTGAAGAATTTGAAAAAAGTAGCAACAAGACCGAAACCACAAGCATAAAATTGTTACTGCATAGCACAGCCATGACCAAGCCCATGGATTGAACCTACCACAAACCTATCAGCCTATCCAGTGAAATCAACCATCTTACATTGTTTAAAATTGTATTTTAAAGAAGCAATTGAAGAAACGTACTTCCTCAGACATAAAACAAACTAGTAGTTTGGTGCACAATTATGTGCACATAATTAATTTAAATATGTTTAAAATAATATGGAATAATATGAATTTTATCTAATATGGAATAATATTAATTTTATCATCTTTTAACTAAACCAGTAATTAATAACTTGAGTAGGGGTAAAATTGGGATGTGAATTGTGGCTTCAAAAAAGAAACCGTCAATTCACTCCCTTGGGCGTTATATATAGGAAGATTTAAATCAATGACATTCCTGAGTAGGACAAAAGAAGTATACGGTATACCTTCTTCTTATTAGCAGTGCCAGTGGTATCCTCAGCTCTCTCAGCCTCAGCCTTAAGATCAATCTTCAAATCCTCAACAATAGTCTTACTCTCCAAGTCCCAAATCTTAATACTCTGCTCAGTAGCAGCGCAAAGCCAGTATCTATTCGGACTGAAGCAAAGCGAATGAATAATCGAACCAGCATCCAGAGAGTAAAGCTTCTTACCCTCAGCCAAATCCCACAACAAAATCGAACCATCTTTTCCACCACTAGCACACAACGAACCATCAGGCGAAACAGCCACAGTGTTCACATAGCCGTTGTGTCCAGCCAACGTGGACCTAAGCTTACAGTTACTCAAATTCCACACCTTCACAGTCTTGTCCCACGAAGCAGACACAATTGTCGGCAATTGCGTATTCGGACTGAACCTCACGCAAGACACCCAATCAGTATGTCCATCACCTTCCTGAATAGTGTACTTACACTCCCCAAGCGTGTTCCACAGCTTGATCGTCCTGTCTCTGGAAGCAGACACAATCTGACGATTATCAATTGAAAATGCAACTGACAGAACATCCTTAGTATGTCCGACGAATCTCCTAGCGGATACACCAGCAGCCAAATCCCAAAGACGTAACTCGCCATCCCAAGATCCGGAAAGAGCGAATTGCCCATCGGAGGAAAGAACGACATCCTGTACGAAGTGAGAGTGACCATTCAAACGACGTCGAGGAACGCCGAAGTTGCGGTCGTCCTTGGTAAGATTCCAGACGATTAAGGATTTGTCACGGGAAGCGGAGACGATCATATCAGAGTTGTCAATTGGAGTTGCGATGGCCGTGACCATGTCAGTGTGGGATCGGAGCGTAGCTCGGAGTACGAGGCTTTCCGCCATTTTCGGATGAGGACGCAAATTTTATGAAATTAGGGTTTTTTTACAAGATGTGTGAGGAGGAAGATGAAGTCTGGTATTTATAGTTTGGAGGAGATTAGGGTTTTGCGCTGAAAGTGAATCTGGATCGGTCGGACCGGAATTTCTCCGGTTTTTAACTCCACCCGGTGGCCTTATATCGTTATTTTGATATGAAACTACGTCATTTGATATGAAATGGAAATGTGCAAATGGACTAAAATCAACTTCTTGCAAGTCAAGACCAACAAAAAAGGTGTCCTGCTGTGCACTAAAACTGACCACTTTTTACCACAACCTGGTAAGCCTGTCTATGCACCATAACTTGCAATTCCAAATGATCTTGACTTTGAGTTCCAATGTCTTCTTCCTACATGAATCTCTTTACTCGACTTGCCGTAATGCTTCTTTAGCACTTCTTGCTTGTGGTGTAGTCCACCCTTTGTGTTTAACCACTTAAGAGCTTCATTGGCTGCGTCCTTTTCCGCAAGTTTCTTGTTGTTACAAGTTTGGCCAGTAAATGAGTACCCATTGAACGTTACAGTTGACTGGAAAATGAGGTTCGGAAATGCTTCAGTGTTGTATGTAGGTCTTTCGTATCCTGCTCTAGCGAGTGCAGTCTGGAGCTGATTTTTTGCATCGATATCATTTTTAAATGCGGTTGTTTTCGAGACTGGATTTGGGGAAACGAGAGTCAACTCTTTCGGCTGTTCAGATACCTTCCGACCAAAAACAAACTGACCTTCACATTGATCTTGTGGTAGTAATAATCTCACTGCTGTCATGAGCTCTGTGTAAGAGCTTGCGTCGAACATAGGATTAACGAGCTGCAAAATATGTGTAATAATATCTTAAGTCTCTCTTTATTTTTCAACAGACGAGCGAACAAAAAATCAAAATACTTTCAGTTAAGATCCTCGAGAAAAAGTTACACTTACTTTGCATTGGATCATTTCATCGAGTTCTTTTCTGAGTGATAGGTAGATGTCCACAACAGCAGGTTCCATGAAGAAATCGACGAACCCATCCATCATTGCCAGATGCCCATCCTTTAAAAATGAACAGAACAGATTTATGAATCAGTAAAACATCATGAAATGCTGAATTTATATTCCTGCAATTTAAGTTGGATCAAGAAACGTACCAAACACCCTCTAGATATACTTCCTCCGAAAAGTAGAAGAGTTGAATCTGATATGGCTGTTGAATCCAAAAGAAAAACAGCATTGGACTTCCTCTTTCCGCTGAAAACTGACCACGGGTAAGGAATTCGAGGTTCGTGTGCATTCAAGGAGTTCTGCGGAAACAATAATATATTAAAAGTTTAGTTACTTGATCGCTCTGCGCTTTTTAATTATTATCATGACTTGTTGAGAAAAGTTCAGATTACTTACCGAGCATAAGGAGACCAGCCCATCCTCCACCGTTTTAAACAAAGTGTTCTTCTCTTTGTTCTGCACATAGAAATTGAAACTCGGTCACCAGTTATACATACAAGTTCACGTAGTTTCAAAATTATCACGATCATTATAGCGGAAGACGCAAGGTAGAACTTTGAATACGAGCTCACCATGACAGAGCAAACTCCAGGGAAGAGTCCAGCGCAAATGATTGCTCTTATTATAAATTCATCATGACTCCATCTGTTGTTGAGGTCTGAGTTCAAATCAACAAGCCCAGCTTCCTTGAGCAACAATAAGAACTGATTCCTTAAGGAATCAATATCTTTCAGAGTTTGAACCGAGAGAAAATTTCTCTCGCAGTATTCATCACCAAATTGCTGCCTTTCGGCATATTTCCATGAATTGAAAGCCCGAACATATGTGAGATGGTCGCTGAAGTCACGCGTCGAGAATTGAGATTTTGCACGAAGTGCAAGCTGCATAGTTGAAAATCACCAAGAGATAACCCAAGTCAGAAAAGCTGAAAGAGCCATGATAAAATTGCAAGAAACGTCTGTTACTAAAACAGTACTTACATCTTTATTTAAGGCTGAGATTATAAAGGGTTCCCTCACGCAAAGACTAGCAACTATTGTCAGAGTCGGGTCAAGGCAACCAAAAATAGCCCCTAATACAAGCATTTTCCCCAGTTTCGGCTCAACTGGCAGTACTGACAAGAAACGTCCTGGAAAATAGTTTTGTCGTCAGCAAGAGGCAGCAAAATCAAGTTAACCGATAACAAATTAAAACAAATTTGACAGTTGATTTTGTACCTAGTGCGGTCAACTCTTCTTTATCATCGAGAGCTCCAATGATCTTCAGGTACTTGATTGCATTTGCAACCTGAAGAGCTTCTGGAGCTTGCAAAGCCTTAGACAAAAATTCCGAAATACTTCCAAGCTTCAAACTTTTTATTTGTAAGCAGACGGATTCCAACGGAGTTCTCAGAAGTTCAGGTGATTGGTGATCCAGGAAGGCGTCATAAACACATTTTGGATAAAGATGATAACACTCCCCGGGCTGCACTCGTCCGGCCCTTCCTCTCCTCTGCACAGATAACAGCAACCGATTAACAAGGATTATAAACTCCTAAAATTTAACCGTCTGCACATCAATTTCTTACCTGTTGAACGGAGGCCTTTGAGATCCACGATGGAAGCAAACATGTGGCGTTATTGATTGCATCGTATGATGTTTCTTTTGCCTTTCCACAGTCAACGACAAAAACTACATCGTTGATAGTAATGCTCGTCTCTGCAACATTAGTGGCCAGAATAATCTTTCTAACTCCATTGCCTGGTTCACCGAATATTAGTTCCTGCTCCGAACTAGACATCGAACCATGGCATGCAAGCAGCATAACACGGCTTGCATCTCCCAGTAAAGGATGCATATGGAGTTGGTTCTTTAAGGACATTATGTCATCCCAACCGATCATAAAAACCAAAACAGCCCCAGGCCTTTCATTTAGCACTATGTGGCAGAGCACATTCTCGATGAGGTTGAATCCTACCGACTTGGGATTCCAACATGTTAAAGAATTTCTGGTTTCGAGACTAAATTCTTTAAAACTGGCAGCTTCGAGACATCCCTGTTCAAATGTGAAACGATTGAATATTTATTATGGATGGAAAACAATTATGGAATGCACCAAGCGGACATTACTTTTTCTAACCTCAACAACGGCTGAAACTTGGGTTCGTTTATTGCCAAAGCCTCTTGACTGCATCTTCCATTTCTTTTCATGACCATAATCGTCAATCTGATTTTGATGAGTCAATCTGTATCTTGTTTTTTCAAGAATATTCTCCAAGAAGTAACTTTTTACTGGAAATATATGACCCTGGGAAAATGAAAATTATAAATAATATGCTCATGAGAAACACACACAAAGAAGGAAAACTTGACTTACAGGAATATGGATGGTGGGAGCGCAGCCAAAATAGGTAGAGAAAAGCACTGAGTCGAGTGTTGCACTCATCAATATTAGCCTCAGGTCTGGTCGAAGAGGCAACAGATCTTTCATTACAACTAGAAGAAAATCTGTGATAAAAACGAAACCTATTTAGGAACAATTTTCACGTGAAGAAAGACGAGGAAAAGGATAAACAATAAGGCAGCAATGAAACACTCTACCTTCATTCATCCCACGCTCATGAATCTCGTCGATAATAACATGAGTTACCCCACTCAAATTTCTATCAGAGAGTAATCTCCTCAACAGAATACCCGTTGTGCAATAAAGAAGTTGTGTATCCCTACCTCTCATTCCATCTAGCCGAACTTTGTAACCAACCTATCAGAAGACACAATGTCAATAATAGTGGCGAGCTTGCCATGACTAAAACAAACACAAAATGTGGAATTCTTGCTACTTACGGATTCTCCCAGTTTCTCTCCTCGCTCTGCTGCAACTCTTTCAGAAACAGCCATGGCTGACATACGCCTTGGTTGAGTACAGATAATGCTCGTAGAAGCCCCGTTACCGCTTTCAATCTTAGACTCCAAAATGTATTGAGGAATTTGTGTGGTCTTCCCGCATCCAGTTTCACCACACACCAGAATGACCTGATTTTCTGAAATGGCCTTCAGTATCACATCTCTCTTTTTTCGAGATGGAAGAGTTTCACGAAACTCTTGCATTTTTTGTCCATCTTGTGATTTCTGCATCAAGTTTAGATTTCAACTCGTTAATTTACAGAAAATATTAGATGAACGGGATAAAGAATTAAAAAAACAGGTTTTCTCACCTGCCAATCTTCTTGTTGTTTACACAGTTGAGCATTTTGCACATTTTCAGCCTCTGCAGCAGTCAGCAGCATTTTAGGCTTAAAAATTCCTTTGGAGGAAACACTGTCTGCAGTACTTGCGTTTGAAGACGTGTCTTTTGAAGAAACACGGTCATAGTGTTCTACAAGAAGAGCTCGAACTTGTCGTTGCACCATAAGTGGCATCCTCACCTGCAAATAAAGTTTTTGTTAATCTTATTCTTACAATTTGGACCCTACCAAGTGAAATTATACGAAGCAATTTTCATAGTATGTTTTAATACCTCACGCTGAGGACGTTTATTGTCAAGATCGAGTCTGTACAGTGGTAAAGGCACTTTGCTAAAAACTAGTACTTTTGTGTAACAGCGACTGCCAACCAACGAAAAAACAAAGATGAAGTTAAGCCTCTTGAAATCTCCACAAAACACATACTTGTTCGTTCAATCTTAGTAACAGCTGATACCTATGCAAACCCATACTAGTAGCCAGATTTGACAACTCCTTGAAATCTCTTCGGTCTTTTCTCTCCTTGGAAATGATCTCCACCTCATCTTTGCTTCGAAGAAGGGAAGCAAGCTTGTTCCTCCACTCATCAACGTTACGCAGCGTTGAATCACACTGCTAGAAACATATCAAATATTACATAAACAAAATAAACTCACATTCATGGAAGACCAACATAAAAACTAGTTCTTTTCCAATCATCCACCCCTCGGTAGTAAAATCTACCAAACAAAGCTAAATTCCCAACCGACAATTCGAGTAATTCAAGCTGAATACGAGTTTTTCCACACAAATATTCCAACTTTCTAAAGAAATCTCATTCACATTCTAACTAGTTCAAGCATATGCTTTCCACATAAAGATTCCAACTTCAAGAAAATACTCAGCATTTCGGAAAGTAAATGAAAAACCGATAGGCGGGTGCATACCAGCTGCTGTTGGGGATCCTTATAATTGCAGGATGAATTGCCATATTGGGTAATCTTCATGGATACATCCATAATCAAATCACCCAAATTCAAAATCCGGAATCTTGAGGATGAGTGGAGGATTGTAATTAGGGTTTGTGAAGTGGGGATGAAACACCAAAAACATGTTTTGGGGTTTTATATTGAAAAGAAAAAAAGGGTCAGGGAGGGAGGGAGTGAGGTTGAGGAGGCGGTTGGTTGTTATCGATGTGAATGGCGTTGGCGGCAAGCAGGCCGATGACAGATTGGAATTACAAATCCTCAAGCAGACAATTCCTCTTTTTTACCTCATTTTTAATATTGTTTGTTTTGTTTTTGTTTTTCTAAAAACAATATTTAACTTTTTCACAAACTGAAAAATTATATTTTAAAATGAATAAATGTTTTATCTTATTTTTAAAATATCCATTTAAATAAATAATCTACTCAATAAATTCATCTTCAATTTTCTTTTTGCATAGAAATAAGCAAATGGGAATCAAGAGAAACATTGCATATCATATTTGAGCCTTAGAATGTTTTGTTCTAACACAAGAAGACATTTTATTCATAGACATCCCAAGCTGAGAATACATACACAACCAGATGGCCTTATTCGACTCGAACATCGTCGAGTCGAATAATATTACCAGTTTTCGCGTGCGAAAACAAACTTATTGAATCTGGAAAACATGATCGGTAAGTAACTTAAGTCTTAAGGTAGTGTGTATGGTCCGCATTTGTATCCAACAGGCCTATTCTCAAGGTTGCATCTCTTAGGAATGGTCATAGCAATTTCAGGGTTAGCTCCAGAGAGTTTAGCAGTATTGGACAACATAACTGCACATAAGCATTTCGGGTTCCGTCCTAGTCTTTTAACAGCTGCACAACAACTGTTAGACACGGACGAGGTAGTGTCCCGTGCTGCCATTGCACAAGGAAGTAACTTAAATGCTTCGTTATCCGGTGATGACTTGCCACACTCTCCTGCACCACTGGCTAAGTTGAGTGATGAAATGGTGATGAATGTGATAAGTGAAATGAGACACATGAACTTCATTGCAAATGCCATTTCAGGACTTGTTTCTTTTTGGAGCTTGTTGTGAGTGAGAGTGTAGTGTTGAGCTTGCCTGAGTTTTATAGCCGGGAGATGATCGTAAGATCGATCTTCGATGAAGTGGGATTCACTCATGAAATCCACCAAGTGAGCTAATGGAGACAGCACTTGAAGAAAAACATAAACAGATAATCTTATATATATTGTCTTGCCACCATTTGGCACTAGCTAGTTTACATTTTCTTAAAAGTAATAATGACATTTTCTTTGAACAGAAATGCAGAGATCTGTATGACTAAATGAGAATTCGATCTACGATAAAATCTAGAACTTGATCGAATATTCGAGAAAAACAATCAGAAAAAGTAGGAAATTTTAGAGGAAGAGTTGTATATGAACATCAATCATGTCGGTTATCTTCAATTCTTGGTACTGTATATTTACTTACTGAGTCGCGGCGGAGCGCGGAGGTACTAATTGTTGCAAAGGCTGTAGTGTATCCGGGTTGAACTTCCGGGCAAATAGGAAACACATACTGCTGATATTATAGTTTTCAGCATAAGTGCAATTTGCACTGAACCTTATTCTGTCCAAAAGTTCCACCGAAACATCAGTCTTTATAAATCTTCCGGGGTGCGGCCCTGGTTTGGACCAGTCTACCCAAGTTATACTCCGGTTGGAATTCTTACCTGGCCGGAGAATGTTGATTAAAGTTGGAATGTAATGCTCGTCCGGGTAGCATGGGATAAGGCAATGCTTTACGAACAGAGGGTAGTATTTAGTGTCAGATACTATTTCCAATGCTGTTTCCCGATTTACTTCGAACCATTGAGACCCTTTTCGCCATTGGTTGATTGTGATATTTGGGTACATAAGTTTGTTGTATCGTCCACGGCCGGTCTTTCTTGGATCGTCGAAGGAATGGATGAAGCTTAGGGTGGAGTTTATAAGGTAATTGTAGATTGTTGTGAAGTTGTACAGAGGAATGCATGACTCTGAGAGTAAAATGAAGCGTTGATTCGATATGTCGAGTAAGGCATTTGCTAAGAGACGTCTTTCCGCATCGATCATTGATGATGTTCCCCATTGCACTTCCTGCAAGTAGATTGAACAACAAGTTACAGAACTTTAAAATAAACATTTAGCGTAAGAGCCGCAACGCATGTGCTGAGCTTAGCTAAATGCATTCATATGACCGACCCTAATCAATCTGAACATGTTACTTGACTTTGAAGTAATGAATGAGATTGAAAACAGACCTGACTAGGAATTATTTTTCCATGAAAAACAGAATTTTCCGGAGAAGAATCGACGAAAAGTGGACTTGAATGGACATAAATGGTATACAGTCCTTCGTATCCTCGAAAAAACACCTCCCACAGCGGGGCTAGGGGCAAACGCCCCTTCGCTAGAAGCATGAATGCAACTTTTGGAGTTTTACTCACATTGCCTGCCATTTCTGATGGAGTAGCCAATGCCTGACGGAACAATTTCCGGTCGTCTTCAGAAAGTAAGCTTTCGTTGAGGTCAGTTGGCGGAGGTTTTAGAACTAATGGTGACTCGGGCTTGAGGATTGGAGGTGGTAACATAATTGGGTCTGCTTGATAATAGTTAGATAAAGAGATGGCTCGAAGAGCGACCTCATGGAACCTGAGATAGTAACTGATGGAGACTCCGATGCATAAGCCTATAAGAAGACATAGTGAGTGTAACAAATGGCTTGACTTCAAGGCATGTTGAGACATTTTGGGTGCACCAAGAGGGACAAGTACAGAGCAATTTCAAAAGACAGGAGCAGAGAACTAAAGAGGATGCAATGACACAATGTATATGTTATAAAGAAAGACCTGGTGAGCGGAGTAGAGATGAAGATACTGATAAGTTTAATGTTTTTGTTTGAAAAACACCATTGAATTTCTCATATAATTGAGTGAAATAGTGATCATCAAGTTAAATGAAGATTGAGTTTTTTGAGGAGTAAAACATGGTCTCACATGCAAGTTAATGACATACAACTTTGATACAATTTTGGTTTAAGTTTTCAGAAGTCAAATAAAGAAGCAACTTTTGGCTAAAGTGTGAATGAAATAAAGTCAGTTGCAGGCTGCATATTCATTGAACAAATGTAAAAATATGATCAGAACTGAATCGAAAAGAACCTTAGGTGGAAAAATACCTGAAAAGCTTCCTTGATTTCCATGGTGGATTTCACCCAACAAGCCACACAGAGAAGATATCAAATTGGTTTGTACTCAGTAAAAATCGTCTTTTCGTCAACATCCTCATTGTACAATTAAACTGATTCACAAAAATTTAGATAACAGCAAAACAATATAGTAGAGTTAGAACAAAGTTACTGATTAATACTAACAAATAAACAGCTGTGCATATGGATCAAATGCAGAAAACTAAATGCTGCTGCGGGACATGGCGAGGTGGCGCCTGGCAGATGAATAAAAATCTGAATTTATAACTCGTTGTGCTAGTTCAAGCAGTTCAGAGATGCTGCCTCCCCGAACCCAATACCCCTGTTATAAGTACCCCCCTGTTTCATATGGCCAGGACATCAACATGTTAGGTTTACCACCTAAAAGACAAGAGTAACTTACTACTTTTGTTTCCTGAGTGACTTTTAGGGTGTTAGTTTCATGACTTATGAAAGACAAAAAATGCAACTGTCAAAAGCAGGGAGTATATGCCAATCTAACAAACAAAGCACTTTGCACATGATTAATTGTGAATAAAAGTATAAATGAACCAACTTATTTTACTAAAAGGGAATAACATCATTATAGTATATACTATATAGCATAACAGCAATAAGCAAAGTGTTTCATGAGAAAAGAAAACAAACTCAAACAAGACACATGCAAAAATGAATACGATCCGTAATGTGATGGGAAATCTACACGCAAAATTGTAGAGAAAATCCCTCTTAATTTCTAGTATATTACATAGAAAAAACGATAAGTAATCTCAATTCTCACCTCTCAGGCTAGCCACATTGCTGGTAGACAAATAATGTGACTCAGCATGCTCCATGCATCCCCCAGAGAATATGTAACGCGGAACTCCCTCATCTTACCCCTTCACCTTCATTTGCTTATAAGCCGTCATCATTTCTGCCTCGATTTAATCACATGCATTGCAAAGTTTGCAACATCCTTGCACAATGACTCATGAGAAGTCACCATAGGTATGCCAGCCTTCTTCTCCAGCCTAACAGTATATATGAATGAACTCTTTAGCCAATATCTTGCACAATTCCATTATATTAGCTAATCTGCCTCTTCTTCTAACTGTCAAAAGTTTCTGGCGTGAGTAGCTTAATAACAATGATTATTCCCCAACATATGTAGCCGTCTAATATTCTTCACTAATATGTGTTCTGGTGTCTTCAGGTCAACAATGGAGATGAATAACAGCGAGCTGTACTGGAAGAACTGTCAGATCATGATAGAGAATGAGAGGCTAAGGAGGCAGGCTGAGATGCTGACACGTGAAAATGAAATGTTATTGAATGAATTCAATAAGAAGATGGCCACACATAAGATTAGTGCCAGAACTGCCTCAGCAGCAACACATCTGAATTCTTCTCCTACTGACTTCAACCAGACTACAACAAGCTTAGGCACTGGAGCGGGATCTGAACCCGCAAATGCTTAATCTTCCAGCTGTTACAACGGCCATTGCTTTAATTCTTTATCTTGTGCTTTCATCATGTACTGCAAATCAAAAGAAGTATTGTTATCATTTTATGTGTTTGGCTCTGCTATCATATCAAGGTATCCAGTGGTTTAACATGCGTATACTAAATACATTTAGAGAAAATCTTACTTGAGTGATGAATAAAATAACACATTAACACCAGTTCACTAATAAAACCTAAAATGAAATTTGACCTCCCAAGGGGAATTCGAGCTTTACAAAACCAAATGCAACTTTTTTTGAAGTACACTATCCAACCCGTCTATAAAATATGGCAATTACCTTATTTGGAAATCAAACTATACATCTTACATATACCTGCACAACCATATGTCATATGTGGTACTCAAATATGCACACAAAAAAGAAACAAGGAATGCCAAGCGTTCTGAAGGTTTCCATTATAGAATTCTGTCAAGCCCATACTAAAGTATAAAGTTGATTTAAGCTCAATAAAAAAACAAAGATACGTGTATACGTAACTGAATGCACACCCGAGCTAAAAAACTATGAACTGACCATGTTTGTACTTGTACCTGAGAATAGCCTGTTACAAGAAAAAGAATTCATCCATAATGAAGAGTGAACATCGGACATCCAATGAGTATAACAAATACCATGAGGAATACTCCCAGACCCCAGATTTGACTTTCCGCAAAAAATCTCCAGTGATGCTGAAAGAAAGAGGAGAAATTTTAATATCATTCTTAAGATATGGTTTAAGATAGTATAGTACACAGCACCATGGAATCACAGTAACAATGCAACTACGAAGTACGAACAACAAATATTTTGTACATTCATAATATAGGGTTATACCAAACGCAGTTAGCTCTTTCTCATACAAAATGTAGTAAAAGAAAGCCATGCCACAAGTATCACGCAAACTGCCACTCAGAAATTATGGACCAAATTCACTACAAACACAGTTAGACCCTCATTTAACCGCTTCAATAATGGCATTGACAAGGGCTGGAACACTTTTATCAAAGGCAGCTGCATATCAGACCAATTCACGAGAATTCATATCCTATATATGCAAAATTACAAAGAAGTGAAGAACTCTGTCAACAAGTTTTCAGACCATCACCTTTATAATATCATTCTCAAACAGACGCAAAACAATCACATGAGGCACCACAAAGCACACTCTTACAAGACACAATACAGTCACTGCAAAGAGGAAACCGCCAACACATTCCAGCAACAAGCTATTGCAATCAATTAGGGTTAATAATACATTCCAGCAACAAGCTATTGCAATCAATTAGGGTTAATAACACATTCCAATTAGGGTTAATTACACATTCCAATTGGGTTTAGAGTTACTCGAAAGAAAACATAAACTGAAGCATGAACAAACTACCGTCGCAGAAGGCGTCGGAGAGAAACGGAAGTCGCATTCCAATCGCGAAAAAGCCAGAGCGCCAGTCGCATTCGCGTGGACCAGTAAAATCTAATGGGCTTCAACTGGGCCCAATTTGATACTAACCCAAAGTAGGCCCACATACGTAACGCAGACCTGTAGGTTGTAACGACATACACTAAAACATGAACGCGGAAACAACGCGTCGCATTACCTACCGGTCGTAATGAATCGGATACGATGATGACGTCATCAAAATAACGCGGCTAAGTTTCAAACCCATCTTCCACGAAACTTCCATTCTTCTCGAATCAACAGTAAATCCACTCGATCATCCACTCCGTATATTTCACCATCGCATCGCTACTTCCAGGAAACAACCACCAAGAAACCACCGACCCAACATATAAATATAACCAAATGACGTCAAATCTCTAGATACATCGCACAACGGTACAACATATGAAATTGGGTGCTGCTGCTGTTTTCCCAGCTGATATGTCTTTCAGTTCATTGCCTCTAGGTTACCGATTCCGTCCGACTGATCAGGAGCTTATTGATTTTTATTTGCGTAACAAGATTAACGGTCATCATCATCAAGTTAAAGTCATTGGCGAAGTCGATATTTGCAAGTCGGAGCCTTGGGACTTGCCAAGTGAGTACATGAATCCTCTATGTTGAAATTTATCATTTGATTCTAAAAATACTTGTTTTGATAGAAATTTTAGTGTGCTTGTAATTTGTGAATTGTTTCACAGCTAGTTGGTTTACTTTTTCAGGATTGTCTGTGATACCATCGGATGATGGGGAATGGTTTTTTTTCTCGGCGCGCGACCAGAAATTTCCGAGCAGCCAGAGATTGAACAGGTCTACCAAGAGGGGATACTGGAAAGCTACTGGTAAAGACCGCAAAATAAAAAACAGTTTAGGGGAACTGATTGGGCTAAAGAAAACTTTAGTTTTCTACACCGGCCGTGCTCCGACTGGTAACAGGACTAATTGGGTGATGCATGAGTACAGAACTGTTCTTAAGGAGTTGTTTGATCAGAGGGCCTTTGTTATATGTCGCTTGTTTGAGAAGAATGATGCAAGTGTTCAACATTCACATGATGATGAAATCGAAAATGTAATAACTTCTCCAGCAAGTGCAGCAGAGAATTTGCTAGTAAAGTCGGAAAATGAGGTGGAAATAGATATATTTGGTAGCGGTCTAGATGATGTACCACTCGAAGAACTTTGCAATAACAGTGATGATGATGCTCGATCTAACGTAAGTTGTGCATTTTTAATTTTTTAGTTGCTTTTTAATAAAATGTCATCTAGTGGTTATAAATTGTTTCATGTGTTATTTCAGTTACAGATGATTGTTGCATCTGATTCAACCCCCATTCCTGTTTCATATGCTACCTACTGGGATTTGCAAGGAGATGAGTGCCTACTTCAGAATGAGACAGACGGAGAAAGCAAAACACTTCAGCACTTGACTTCAGACGATTCGGGTCATTACATGAATAACTATGAGAATATCTCGACCTTACAAAACAACAAAAATGAATTCGCTAGTGAAATGGAACCCGAGTTTTCTGTGGAACAAGTAAGCTTCTCGTATCCTTTTATTGATGATACTTGTTTTGTGACAAGTATGATCGATTTTTCCATATTTGGTTTGCTGATTATCTTCTTTGTTGGATCTCAGTTCATCTCAGAGCTTCAAGGGAACAGCTGGACTGATGATGTCCCCATGGCCTCAGAATCAACAGTATATTCCGGAAGTTCTCTTCTTAGCAAAGATGATCTGAATTGTGACATACAGAACTATTATAATGACATACTATTTGAATGCGGTGATGAACTCTATGAAGGACTCTGGGGTTCGAGTGTAGATGAACCATTTGGACTTACAAATACCTCCATTACAAGTATAGACACTGGAATCAAACACAGGACTCGTGAGGAGATAAATCAACTTGGTGCTAGTGATGTTCCGAATCAAGGTAATGCAGTTAGACGGATACATTTGCAGCAGAATATTGATTCATTTTACCATTGCAATCATGTGAGAAGCCGTCCAACCGAAGCACAATCTGTGATCTCCCAGGTAAAGCTATTTACTGTTACTACATACAAAAAACAAAGAATAATACTAAAAAGTTATAAATATGGTCAGATCCAGTTGAATTTAACTATGTGATGAAAACTAATTATAATTTTCTTATGCAGGAGGAAATTCATTTGACAAATGTTAAACTTACAAGTAGCAGAGTTAAGTCTCGGAAGTGGCCTTTCATGTTTGCATCAGATGAAAAATCAAAGAGAAAACCTGATGAAGTCCATGCTTCAGTTTCAATGGCCAGCTACAACTTTGCGAGGAAAAAACTGAAGATATGGACGGCATTCGCAGCTGTCCTCTTTGCAGTTTTTATTGGTCTTCCGGCCGTGAGATTACTAGGGAATACTCAAATGGTGTTGGATTGGCCTTGATTTTGTCTGTGAGTTGTTTGAAGAAGTTTTGTGAATCAGAGTGAAACACTGGGTAGCAGTGCTATGGTTTTGTGATTAACTGACATTATACTGGTTATGTAAATTATTTACTTACTACATACTTTACACTTAGATAAGTTAAAACTTTACCTTTCTATTTTCCGCCTTAGACTGAAATCTCCAGGATTAAGTCACTCCACCAGTCAGTTGTGGATGCACAACTTCGAAGCCCGGCTACATCAGTTTTGGACAAGTCACGAGCAAGAAACTTTAAATCTTGTTTCCTTCTATGTGCTTTCAGCTTTCAAACAACCCACACAGCTTTCAAACAACCCACACAGAATTTCACATGATAAGAAATATAGAAATTGAGCCTTTCAAACAATGAACACAGTTATCTGATAAGAGCATCCCCAACGCAAAAATGTAAACTGATTGTGTAAAATATTCATTTATATTAATTATGTATAATTTTGAAGATTGCAAACAATTTGTGCTTCAATGGGATATGTAAATGGTTATGTATAATTATAAATTATGATATAAATTTTATTGTACTCGTCTTTTCAATTTACTATTTACACTCCTGCCTATTTTGTGCTACCACAATCAAACCCTAAATTGAAAAGTTCAATATTTAAAAAACACAAAATCGAAAGTGAAAAGATTCAAATTCAAAAACCCGAAAACCAGATAAAATGAATTTGAACAAGAAGATCTAAACTCAAAACCCCTTCGACATCACCCACACAAATCACCAGCAACCATGCAACATTGCCTACCCCACACAACCAACATCGCCCTCTTCATTACCATCCATAGCCCATGAAATACATAAAAAAAGAGAATCAGTGAGTCCCAATGAAAATAGAGAAGCAACATACACTAGTAGATTTGAAGAACAGGTAGCTGCTTCTTCAAAATTATAGATAATTTGAACGGTGCGTTGGAGAGAGTGATTTTTATCTGATTCTGTAAACAAAGGTGACAGCTGGGCTTTTTTAGCTAACAGGCCCTTTTGCATGACAGCGTTGGGGATGCTCTTAGAATAAACTACATAAATAGCACGACAAGACAATGTCTACACATGGCCGCAAGTAAAGACTTCTGTCCATACCAAATACCTGAAAAGGTGAACGAGCTCTCATTGTTGTACATGAGAAGTTTATGCTGAAGGAGCATGGCTTACAACCAATGGAGGACCCACTGCATGGTGTTCAGCAAGGTTCTTCTACGAGCATGACAGTATGAGTATTCCATCGCATGACAGTCCTGTTGCATTTCCCTAGTCGCAAAGCCTTTAAAGTGCGTCTATGAAGTTTCCTAGTCCATGGCAGTCCTCTCACCAGGGTTATATAGATGGCAGGACTCCACTCAATCGTAACTACCGCTTTAAATGCCTAGAACGCATTGATCATGATTTCAACACTGCAGAACACGCAATTACAAAAATAATTAACCCACAAAGCAGTGTACTTAAAACCGATCAAGCAGTGCTAAGTACTAAAAATTCGCATAAAATTAGTTCAACCAAAACATTTTGAGAAACGACTTCAACTTAATCAATATCAATCCTGAACATTAACCTAAAAAACTGGGATTCAAATCAATCAATTTTGAATCGGAGCGCAAATCAATATTCAGTAAGTTCACAAGCTAGTGCCGTAAAACAGCAAGTAACTGAACTGATTCGCCGGAGACGCATACGGGACGTTGGATGAGCTGAACGCGGTCGAATCGGACTCGAAAGAGTTTTACTCAGTTATCGGAGCCGTAGTGCAGCGGACATGAAGCAAATAATGATGGGTCTCTCGTATGGGCCTTATATTGGGCCTCAACAGATGAAATATCACCCTAAGACGGCCCCATTGGGAAACTTCTATTGGGCTAGTATCGATGGGCCCAATAACAATTTTATAGGAGAAATGTCTAGTTATCAGTTTTCTATTAAAAAAATATTACTCCCTCCGTCCCAATTTGAGTGACCCATTTGAGAACTTTCACGGTTTTTAAGAAAATTGAAAAATGTGAGATAAAAAGTAAGAAAGAGAATGAGTGGGATAAAAAGTATGAAAGAAAGTGTAAATATATAGGTAAAAAAGTTTCTATTTTAGGAAATGGGAAGATCATTTTGGGACATTCAAAAAGAAAATGGGACACTCATAATGGGACGGAGGGAGTAGTATATTTAAAAAGACATTAATAATGAGATAAAAGGAATAAAATAGCATACGTATGTCCATGTAAATAAGATACGTATGGACTCAAATTTCTCAAATTATTGTCATATAATTTCGTGACCAAAGATGATGGATGCATGGTGGTTGAGATCTAGCGAAAAGACATTTGAAAAGGTGTTCCATGCTGACTCATTCACACCTGTGATTTCACTTCATGTCTGTTAAAACCTTCCAAGTGTACAACCTAACCTCACCATGGTGGCCCTCCTAACCGATTTGGACCAATGTAGCGTGCAATGGTTTATCAAATATCAATACAATATCGTTTTGACGTTTTTTACCTTAAAATTATACTCCTTCCGTCCCACTATATTTGTCCACTTTGATTATTTTATACTTCACAAATAATCAAAAAGATGGACAAACTTTGTGGGACGGAGGGAGTATTAAATTATCTCAAAATTGTGTAAGATTCCTTAAATTAATTTGCATCAGAAGTTGAAAGGGAAAGTTAACTACAAATTTGAAAAGAGCAATTCAAACAACAAAGTTTCAAATCCTAAGAACAAAGCAAGTGATGAAAAATGGAAAGTGGAAAAGGAAGTATGGGATGGAGTCATTGTTGTAGCTGGAAATCATCTTGTTTATTTTTCAAGTAATATATCCATACAAAGATGTACCTAGAGATAGCTGTTACTTGTATTATGTAGCACATGCATGATGTGTTTAATCACTTTATTTATGTCTCTACTAAAGAGACTAGCTAGCAACCTTTACACGCAATATATATCCCTTTCCCCATCCCTCCTAGTAATACCCAACTTTTATAACTTGCTTCATTCAAAAGAATTCACTATCAAAATTAGTCGATAATATAAGAAGTAGCGGTCTAATGGTTAGTCATTTGATCTGTATTTTTAGAGCTTATTAGATCAAGTTCACCTGATTGCATCTCCGTTTTGAGATTATTTTCAACTTAACTGTTTAAGACATGAATTGCCAAACTATGCATCTATATGCGATAGAATAGACACTAGACAGAGTTACTATTGACAAAAGGTTGGTGTTGAGTCGATGATGACAAGAAAAATGGACTTTTATCATCTCTTAGTGTGCTTCCATTTCCGATGCTCACTTTGCAAACTTTATAGCTCCATTATAAATTTGCACGCTCAGCTCCCATTTTCACTCCCTCTGAAATTCTCTTCTCATTATTTAACACACTATTCCAGCATCTACTGAAGTACTGATTCCTAGGAATATGTTACATAAGTGCTTCATGTGACTCCAATCACTCAAACACTAATTTCTCATAAGTTACAAGATTCCTATATTATTCCATCACCACTGCATCACAAGATCCTCACTCTGATCCTCACTTTTTCTTCATCTCTCAGTTTCTAATCCTTATACCAAATGGGGGAGGAAGTAAACAAGGTAATAATTTCTTGTATCGCGAATTCAAGTTTTATCAACTTATTTAAACATTTTTTGCTATTGAACTACAGGAAGAGCCTAAACAAGATGAGAATGTAGTTGCGGATAAATCTGAAGAAAAAACAGACTCACCCACACCTCAACCTCAACCTCAACCTCAACCTCACCACCAGCACCGTTCGTGTTGTACATAGACTTGCATTGTTTGGGCTGCGCCAAGAAGATTGAAAAAAGTATTTCTAAGATGAAAGGTAAGTGTAAATTGTAATACTCGGAAAGTTTGGAGTTATAAAGTTTTATTTTGTACTTATAAAACTTAATTTTGAATGCAGGAGTCGAAGAGGTTGTGATCGATCTGGTGAATAACCAAGTGACACTAAAAGGACTAGTGGAGCCACAAGCTATATGCAATAGAATCATGAAGAAGACCAAGAGGATGGTTAAGGTTCTGTCTCCATTACCTGAAGCGGAAGGCGAGGTTATTCCTCAAGTTGTCGCTTCTCAGGCCGCTGAAGCGACAACTGTGAAACTTGATGTCAATATGCATTGCCAAGCTTGTGCTGATCAGCTCAAAAAGAAGATACTCAAAATGAAAGGTTCATTACATTTTCCCTCAAATTTTCAAATACATTGTTACACTTACTATTTATTTTTAATCATTTCTTCGAAAATCGTCTCATTTAAAATTTAAGGAGTTCAAAATGTGGAGATTGAGCTTAAGTTCAGCAAAGTGACTGTCACTGGAACAATGGACCCTAATAATCTAGTAGACTATGTGTACCGGAGGACCAAGAAGCAAGCTAAGATCGTGCCACAGCCCGAGCCAGCTCCGGCTGAGGAGAAAAAAGAAGAAAATGATCAGCCTAATCCAAAAGAAGAAAAATCAGATGGCCAAAAAAGCGATGAGCCACCAACTGCAGAACAAGAAAAAAAGGCTGAGGATGAGAAACCAGAGGAAATAATAAAGGAAGGAATGGAGCATTATCTGATTACAAGCTTAGAGGAAGAACAAATGAAGAAAATGTATTACTTCTATCCGCCTCAACAGCCGTTGTACGTCGTGGAGAGGCTACCACCAGCTCCGCAAATGTTTAGCGACGAGAATCCAAATGCTTGTACCATATGCTGAACTATTCGGTCTAAGTAGTAAAGTGATTATTATTTGTAAAATCACTCAATGAAAATATGATAACTGGATCACATTGTGAAGTTAAAGGTATTATGGAATGAATGAAATGCCATATGGCCAATTATCTTTTTTCATCACAGCATATGTAGTACTAGGAAACATGTTTGTTTCAGGTATAATGTCGCGAAACAAGTTTTGTTTCCACGGAACATTCGAGACAAGTCCATTCATCTGCAAGAACTCATTAGTCCTTGCTGCATTGAACCAAAAACTAAGGTTTTTATAATAAACTTCACACAATGACACAACAGTGGTTTCTACAAAAAAATCAAAGGTACACAACAATGCTCATCGACATAGGAAAAAATCACGAATCCGTCGGCTATGTGTGAAGAATGCCTTACAGAACAAATATCTCGATTCTGTACAAAACCTGATGTGAAGAAATTGGACATTACTAGGTGGCCGGTGAGGATGACTTTAATATCTGAAAACAAACTAAAGATCAGTGAATTCAACAAGAATTATACTCATTAGTTTAAAGGTACGTATGAAAGATGGAAACTTCCATTGAAATGTGATCGAATATAAAAACTCCGGCAAGGACATGAGTTGATAAAAACCCAACAATATTAATATGTAAGCCTTGAAACCTCATCAGACATCGATATATGTACAAACACATAATACCAAAATGCATTTTAAACCGGAAGATCTTTGACGGATTGCAGATTATAAAAGCCTTCCTCCGGCGGTAGTTGCGTGATTTAATATCATATTTCTGACATAAAATCTGCAAAGTCAAGAAATCCTCATCCATCTCGACACGCCTCAGATAAAACCTGAATTCTATAAAAATGATACTCATAAAAAACTAAGTGCCGTGCCATTCTCGACTAGTTTTGAATCTGAATGTGAATATAAATTAGTATATCAAAAGTTTACACTGCTTGGTCTTTGCTGAAATAGTCTCAACCAGATAGAGACACTGATATTAGAAGGATTGAATACGAATAAAATTGCGGAAATGAATAAACATATGCATCATATGAAGGGAGGATTCCTGTGTGCTAGAAGAAATAAATAACCTTATCTTTTTCAGAAGGAATTATACATAAATGTATCGGTGTCTGAAGGTACAATATATCTTGTTTCATGGCATCACTGCTTTGTATAGTTTTGGATTTATTGCCGTCCTTGAGCTTATAGTATTCCTCTTGATTTTCTCGATAAATACCCCGAAAACTGAGGCTATTTCTCTCAAGTCATTAAGATATCTTGAGTTTTGAAGTTTAGAAAATATTTTGGCCGATTTGTGATCAAGAAAGAGCATGTTGCCTGTGATGATGGTGATGGATTTTTTGGGAGCTTACGCGCAGTTCATGAAGAGATTTACGGAGCAATTGGCGACATGGCAGATGCAGCAGCAGCAGCAGGGTAATGGCCGTAGTTCCGGTTCCGCATTGCCGGAACACCCTTCTCATTTTCTTGTGTATATTTGAGATTCTTTTTAGCTTCTCCATCTTATTCTTTTTTATATAATCAAATTACGATTTGCACCGGTCCCCTGAGTCATGTTTTGTTATATATGTTCACAAATCACAAGCAGATTGGCTTCTACAAATTTAGTTATTAAGGTACATTAAACCGCAGCTAAAGTGACAGCAGATTGTGACCGTGATCCGGCCCGGCAAGTATTCGAATCTGAACGCTTTTGGTAGCTAAACTAAGAACATGATCATTAGTCTATCACCACTTCACTTTATCCGTAGAATTTATTTTTTATTATTAGAATTAGAAATTTTAAAAAATAACATAAAAATCAATTATGGTTACCAAATATGTTTTTTTAATTATTAATTAATTATTTCCGCAAGAAGGCCAGAAGCCGACAGCGACTCATCGACGCAGTTCAGCCGCACGATATAAGTCGATAGATCGACCGGGACTGAGGCTGAGCTTCGTTTCGTGATTTTCCTGTGTTTGATTTTATGGCTGTGATTGACTCTTCTACGGAGATGTTGTTAAGAGGACTGTATATGTATGTATGTGTCTGACCTTGATCAACAGGTGATGATGGAAAATGAAATGAAGATGTTTTTTATTTATGGATTTCTGTTTTTTGTTTTCAAGTAGTGATGTTGTTACTTTGTTATGTGGAAAGTATAAAATTTGGTCAATTAAGGATGTGTTTCGATTGCCCGAATGTCCGCTGGTTGTATGCTAACTGGCTATTGTGATGTGGATGTAGGCTACTGAAGGTTGGGTTTGTTGAATTTACTGATGAAGGTGAGGTACTTCTGTATTTGATTGATATTGGCTATTATGAACTTACTCGACTGTAAAGAGCATTCAATGATTTTATTTGCTTGCAGAAGGAGCTAGGGAAGCCTTGCACTTATAGGGGACAATGCTCGGATTCTACCAAGTCAGATTTTTCCTTTAAAAACTGCTATCGATCCTGTTAATCCTACTTTTCTGCCAATGGTGAGATTCTTCATACCATCTGTTCAATCGTATACCATTTAACTAGTACCCTAGGTTTGGCAATTGGCATTCCGTTCAGTTTGTGAAATATGTTAACTGGAAATTCTTTTTGTCACCAATGTTGTCTTGTCTGATATTGTCTACAGTCTGAAGATGAACGTGAAATGTGTGCAATAACCATATACTGCACGAATATTTACTGGAAGGTAGGAAGGAAACATGTTTCTCATTAGACCATATTTACTTTTCGGAGCAATGCATATGTGGATTTGGGTATTCCGAATTACTAGTAAAAAAACTACTCGCTTGTTGCAGATTTCTCAGGCTGGTGCTTGGCATTTCTTTTGAGTCCGTATGTGGTAAGGTTTGTATTCACAGTTCAAAATGCGTTAAGCTTAACTCATCATTACTGTCTAACTTATTTTGTTTTCAACATTGTTTTAGGTTTGGTGCTTGAGACTGGTTGGGGACCAAATTCATTCATAAAATCGCTTTTGTGGAATTTGTGTTGGTAATAAAGCTTATTCGTTTGTAGCTGCTTGTACCGTTGTATTGATCATTGTTTTTAAAATTCGAGGGGTCACACATATATCTTTAATAAGGAATCTAAAACTTTATTGTTGTCTAGTTGGCTCTTTGTCTAGTACTCCAGTGTGGGTCCGTTTAAGAGTGAAGCTTAGCTATACGAAAACATAATCCAGTTAAAGTTTAGGATTATGTAGTTAATTTTTTGTGAAATTCGTGAGTCGAAAACAGTTATTTACCCAGCAAGTTCATTACCTAGTAATTTTTTGTACCTAAACTACTTTTCATGAATATCAAACGTAGGATAGTTTACCTTTTACTATTTTAAAATGTAATTTAAGCTTATATTATATGTGAGGAGTGTTAGTAATCTTTTGTAGGTTTCTAATCCAAGCAAAGGAAATAATCTGCATTTTCAGTTAAGGTGTTTGTAATTTCACTTTTGATGACAAGTTTATGGTTTCCTCGAAATGTTTATCCATCATTAGGACTGGTATTAGTGAGTATAAGAATCGGTACACTTAGGTTCAGCCTTCATAGGTACACTTAAAATACACTTAGGCAAGGAAGTAGTTCTAAAGATGTGTACGAGTAATCAAATAGCTGTTTAGTTGTTTCAGAGCCACTTTCAAATTTCTGAATTTTAAGACTGGATTGTAAAATGTGACATTATACTGTCTATCTGAATTCTGAAAACAAAATATGCCCACCTCTTGCGTTGCCGCTTTGCTGCAATGTTATGCGTTCCTTGTGCATCAGAGGTTTGGTTAAACAATGAATTATGCGAAAATAAGGAAGATGATGCTTTTTTGAGACTGGGTCGGTTTTTTTGATTGTTGAAATCAGCTAGTTTGTGCTTTATCAGGCCATACCCTTGGAGGATGAGGATTTATAGAAAATAGATGTTAGGTTCCCAAAACTTTTATGCATTTTAACACTTCAAAATAAAAATGTGATTTCTCAAGGTTTGCCATGTTTTATTATTATTTATGATCCATTTTTGTAATGATTCTGTACGTGAACAACTTTTTATTCTTCCTTTGTTACAATTTGCAGGCTGAAAGTGCAAATCTTGCGCTTAATTGCAGTGAAGTGGTTTTGGGGTCTCTCTCCATTAGGCATAAGGCTGATTCCCAAATACTTCTAGCTGCAGTCAGCTAGTTTGATCACTTGGTAGAGTCACATTTGTTCAGATTTGTATGTTTGGAGGGTCACATCATTATGAAATGGCGACATTCTATCTAACTTCTGTGATATGGAGCACCTAATGGTGTATTTTTCTTATTGGGAACTGTAGGACTAGGATGTTGTCATTTGAGCATCAATTATTTGGGATTCACATAAGTGTTTTGTGTTTATGATTCATTCATTGAAACTCCTTTCTTCCAATTCTTCAAACCTCGAAAATAACTCACATAGTTTATGTACCATAGCACAAGGTATGATTTGTTTTAAAATGTGACCATGAAGTATTTATTACTCAAGTACGAAGCACGTCTATCCATGTCGAAACTGAACATGTTCTGACAATCAGGCCGACATATGCGAGTACTAAATGAGCAGTTTCTTCCATGCATTAACTTCCATCGGTCAAAATGCACACGTCGAATATTTAAAACTATAGTATCTCCGTCCCACAATATTTGTCCACTTTAATTATTATATATTTAATAGGAGTGATAGATTCATAAATCCGTCTTATATCTGATGCATTGAAAAATACAATCGATAAATGCAATTAACGGTTCATAAGTCCACATGATGTTAGAAACATTGATAATTGTTAATCGATGACCACCGACGTGCTTAGTTTGGTAAATAAAGAGCGTCAGATCTAACTTCCGAGGTGACACGTGTCAGTTACATATGCGCTGAAATCCATATCATCGAACGGCGGAACCGCGTCATTCCACTCTTCCACTGATCTTTGCAACCCAAATCTAGACTTGCTGTGTTCACACTTCACACCCTACTCTCTACTAAAACTGTTAAATCTGAGATCGAATCTCACATTGTCGTCATAGTTCTGAAACTGTGACTCTGTGAGTGAATTCAATTCCAACTGAAGGAAATGGAGCTGTTCTATTACTTGGTGTTCGGAGGATTGGCGGTGGTGGTTGCAGTGATGGAGCTGAGCAAGAGCAACAAAGATCGAGTCAACACTTCTTCAGCTTTCAATTCTTTCAAGAACAATTACTTGGTTGTCTACTCCCTCATGATGGGTATTGTTTAAAACCCTAAACCATTTCATCCTCATTTTTCTACTTTGTAGTTCAATTGTGGATCTGGGTATGTAAGTATATTTGGATCTGGATCTGATTTAGTTTTCTTGACGCAATTCGGAAATGTGATGTATGTGATTGGTTTTTGTGCTAGTGTATCTGGATCTGATCCAGTTTGTCTTGAAGTTGTAATTATTGATGCATTTGGATGCTGTGTAGTTTTTAAGAAGTGATTTTGTGTTGTGTTTGATGTGTGATTGGTTGTGTGGCGGCAGCTGGAGATTGGCTGCAGGGACCGTATGTGTATTATCTTTACACTACATATGGATTCAGTAAAGGAGAAATTGGACATCTGTTTATTGCTGGTTTCGGATCATCCATGTTGTTTGGAACCATTGTCGGTTCCCTGGCTGATAAACAGTGAGTCACTGATTCTTTTTCAAATTTTGGGTTTTTGATCCACTGTGGGTGTCTTATGTTTTTGTATGTGTTTAGGGGTCGGAAGAGAGCGTGTGTGACTTACTGTATAACATATATCTTGAGCTGCATTACCAAACATTCTCCACAATATAATGTGTTGATGTTGGGACGTATTTTGGGTGGAATTGCCACTTCTCTACTATTTTCTGCTTTCGAGTCATGGCTGGTTGCGGAGCATAATAAGGTTTGATGACATAGCTGCATCTTAGTCGATTTCACATTCCTCTAAATACAAACTCAAATTTACAATATACTTGTCCATTTCTTTCTGTAAACTGCAGAGGGGCTTTGAACAACAATGGTTGTCAGTCACATTCTCAAAAGCCATATTTCTTGGAAATGGATTGGTTGCTATCGTAGCTGGGTTGTTCGGAAACCTATTAGTCGATACCCTTGCTTTGGGTCCTGTTGCTCCATTTGACGCTGCTTCATGCTTCCTAGCTATAGGTATGGCGATTATTATATACACATGGTCTGAGAATTATGGTGATCCATCTGAGAGTAAGGATTTGCTTACTCAGTTTAGAGGCGCTGCTGCTGCCATATCATCCGGTAAATACTCCCCCTGCGTGCTTATTTTCTCTTCTTGAATTGTAGCCGTGTTTGTATTTTCAGTGTAAGCTCATTTTATGTACTCATCCTGTCCTTGATTGCTCAGATGAGAAGTTGCATTGCTGGGAGCAATACAATCTTTATTTGAAGGTTCCATGTATACTTTTGTATTCTTATGGACTCCGGCTCTGAGCCCCAATGATGAAGAGATACCTCATGGATTCATTTTTGCAACATTCATGTTGGCTTCAATGATGGGAAGCTCTCTTGCATCTAGGCTAATGGCACGCTCATCAACCCGAGTTGAGAGCTACATGCAGATTGTTTTTGTCGCATCTTCTGCTTCCCTTATGCTTCCAATCATCACATCTGTGAGTAACCAATTTGTGCTGTTTATATTTGAAAGGTCTGACAATTTTTCTGATACATAATTTATATCCTTTTTCGTTCCAGTTTCTGGTGCCACCTTCTAAAGTCAAAGGAGGAGGTATATCATTTTCTGGTTGCATCCAACTCCTTGGCTTCTGTATCTTTGAAGCATGTGTGGGTCTATTCTGGCCATCAATCATGAAAATGAGATCCCAATATATTCCCGAGGAGGCTAGAAGCACTATCATGAACTTCTTCCGCATTCCTTTGAACATCTTTGTCTGCATTGTGCTGTACAATGTATGTCACTTTGGCCGAAGTACATTTCAACTAATAATTCAAATCGCTATATTCATTTGGTTAACTTTTTCTTATTTTCCTATCTGAAGGTTAATGCATTCCCCATCACAATTATGTTCGGCATGTGCTCCTTTTTCCTTCTTGTGGCAGCAGTTCTTCAAAGACGCCTCATGTTTCTTGCCGATAAAAACAGTAAGCAGATTCTTTCTTCTCCATTAAATACAGCATATTATTCATCTCATCAACTTTTCATAAAAATATTTTTTATACCACATAAATTTGAGTGCTGAATCATGCATTCATGCCTTTAGGTAAATTCTAGGTATATACGAATATATTATACAAGTAATTAATTTTCAAAAACTTACAATATCTATTTACTGTAACTAGGGGAGTGGAACCCAATGACCAAGGTGCGGGACGTAGAGGATGAGCCATTGAACACTGAATAGTGTTTTCTCAAGCACATGGGAAAACTGAAGCCTAAGTATACCTACCACCGCTTTGAGCATAAGAAAATTGCATAGCTAATATCTGTAATTCTGTATCTGTTGTACTGAGGAGATCACCATTGTTTTATAGGACATAGTGGTACATCCAAGCAAATGAATTTAGGAGGTTTCCACTTTGCTGCTCCTTAAATGTTATGTTTTTGTCTGACCTTGATTTAAAATCAAGACACTTTCCTAACTGTAGACACATTTTGTTTGTTTGTTTAGCACTTGTTTAACTGTGATGAACTTATACTGAATTACAGTACAGGTTACAGGTATACTTGAAAGCTGTTCACTAGGAATGTACAGTGACCAATTCATAGAGCAGCTAATCCATGTGATCCACATTTTGAACCAGTAAGCTAGAAAGTCGGGCAACCCGCCATTGTAACCCCTTTTGCAGTTGGACAGGTAGCTAGAGGGCAACCCTCAGGATTATTTCCCCACCAATTCAATCCAATTCCTTTAGAACCCAATGTCATGAAGATCAAGATGGTCATGAACGCAGTTCCAGCATCAAGGCCTCCGGATAAAATGTAGTTGTACCTCTGCCACCATTTTTGCTTGTATTTGAAAATAACATACCCGGACAAGAATGCAAGAATGATCCAGCTTGTGAAGTTTACAGCAGAGGCTGGAGGTAGCATAGAAGTAGCACCTAATAGAACAGGCATATGGATGAGTCTGATCCACTTTTGGGATTTGAAGATCTTGGTTGCCACCCATACCATAAATGGAGCTATCCCTCCAATTATAAAGAAATAATTGATTTTTGGGTAGACCCCGAGATTCCCGAAAATGCGTTGCGGCCCCACAAGCCCCCAAATTACTGAAGCGTCAAAGAAAACACGGTCCATTGGACAAGTCCATGGGGAGTTGGAAGGAAGCAGACTGGTGTCACATAAGTTTGGGATGGCTTCCATCAGCCACCATGCTGTTCCAAGGTACACCATAACTGATATAAAGGTGCCCACCACCTGTAGTATTCACATTGATATGTGTCTGTTAGTGTGAAATTCATTTTGTGTAATTCTGCCAAAAGAAATAAAGGGATTCTTCACCTGTGCCATAAACATTGATCTTGGTGGAATTTTCATGTAGTGCCCAAGCTTTAGGTCGCTTACAAACGTCAAGGCTTGGGACATACTTATGTATCCATAGACTTTGAAGCACATGTTTGCCACAGGCCGTCCAGGGTACATATATCCGATGATGTACTCAGTGATGATATTCAAACCAGGTGCCTGCACGAACACAAATTATAACCACTAATCCTGTTACTTGCAAAAACATGTTTTCTTGTTTAAGCTGTTTACCTGATTTGTTGTGGCAGCAATGATACCGATTGGAAGAGTGAAGAAGATTGCAATTGCACAGGCCAACAAAACTCCCCACCAAGGCAACTGAAGTGTTTCAATGTAATATTGGCAGCCAAACAGCACAGCAGCAAGGCTCAGAGCAAGAATGATCAGAAACCACCACATGGGAACCTGCTTATATTTTTGCATCAACCTTGTGTGCACATCCACCTTTTTCCCTCCAAATGCACTCTTAGTTTGACTCCAGATATCACTGAGGGTCAAAATATTTTTGTTAAACTTATGATGAACATAATTGATACTAACATCTATAAATTGGAACTCCCGACTATATGTCAAATGATGAGGAAATTAAGCTCAAGTTGTACTATGCTTACCTTCCATGAAAAAGTACAACGTGCACAACTGTAGCTGAAAGTGTTGCAAAGCCAAAACCATAACTCATAGCGAACATTGTGCTTAAATACACTTGCCCATATTGACCATAGACAACTTTATCGAGTTCGAAACGATCATTGACTATCTCTGAAATGTGATACCTTGAACCATTTCCCACAAAAAGATGACTAGAGTAGATAGGGAAGTTTTTTGCCTTGAACAGATCATGCCAGTATGCAAGGGGGGCCATTAAATACATGAAAAGCAGAAAACCAACAGCTACGTTGGCAGTGGCAAAACATGGGCTTGCGAGAGGACTACCAAGATAGGAAGCAATAGTAGACCAGTCTAAACCAAATGCGCCAATGCCAAGGCCATTTAAGCCAGAACCAAGTTGCTGAACTAAAACAGACCTGGGAGCCAACCAACATACCCAAGATATAGAAGACAGCATAGCGAAGAGATAGCCAGGAAGAACATAATAAGCAAAGCTGCACAAGAAAACTATGAGGAAAAACTGAGTTCTGGTTGTTCCACCTTTTGGCCTTTTTGCTTTATCATGTAGAGCCCTGCATGAAGAAATGCTCATTCAATATAACCTCTTTAATTTGACAGTCCCTCATTTTATGATAATATAGAAATATTAAAGAGTAAAATATTCATGGCAACAAAGTTTTACCCAAAAAGCGAAACCTGAACCAGATTGGAAGGCCACCACATCTCTCCAGGTTCAACAAGGTACTTACGATATAATCCAGCCCAGCCAAAACCCAATGTCTAGGTATATCATTCAACAATAAAACGAGAGCTTGTGAGATTAATTTCATGGCTGAGATTTGAGTAGTAAGAACTCTTACAAACTTTGTTTTCTTGTCCAATTATTCAAGATATAAATAGGGCATCACATTCTCAAGTGAAAATAGAAGCTTAAGGCAAAGAGCATACCTGAGTGGTAATCATGATGAGCATAGCTGGAAGGAAATCAAGTTTCCTCTTGTAAATAAGCTTTACAGCACTCAAAATGTGGGTAGCATAAACAGATCCAGCGCCAGAATTAGCAAATATTGTGATGAGGACATGTTCCTTGACATTAAAAGGACCTGGATTGAGAGTAAACTGCCAAGCACTTCCTTCAAAGAAAACTCTCTCTGTGATGGTTCTAGCCATCAAGTGCCCTAGTGGAACCACAGCAATCTGAGCAGCGATGGAGGAGACACTGAGTGGCTGCTTCCTGTACCAGAAAAACTGGTTCACAAATGAGAGTAAAACACACGCCGTGATTCCCAAAACCCACATTCTGAAGGTAACAACAGGCAAAGTAGGATCATCTGTTTTTGGAACTGTTAACTCGACCTCTTTCACTGGGCTCTCTTCCTCCTCTTTCTCTTGCATCATTGATCCAGCCATAAGCTCATCCAAGTTCAAAAACTGTCTTATCTGAATGCAAATGAAAAAGAGTCTTTTAAAAGATGGGATCTCCAACTTGAATAAACTAACTTTACTTTCACAGGCAGTAAGTGAAGAAATTTATTTCTGTGCACACTGAGTGGGACCAGTCAGCTTTAAGCAAGCCGACTTCCTTGGAATTTAAGTAGACAGTGATGCTACAGGCACATGGAACCTTGTTAACACCCTAACCCCGTGTTGATACGTGTCATAATCAATCACTAATACTCAAATTCACCCTCCCTTAACCCAGATTGTTAGTAAAGCCTACATATTTAACAAGTGGATCCAGATACTCTAGTCACTATAACCATCAAGTCAAAGATTTCTTCACGGAATAAGACAAATAGCTCTGCATATACAATATGTCACATCATATTGGTGGGAATTTTGTGAATGTATGACTAGTAGATGCAAGTGTAGAATACTAGTGATTGGATTATATCGTCTTGGGTCAATAAACTGGCCATATAACTTACTTATAAAATGGCAACTAGCAGATAAAAACAAGAAATGTTCAGACCTGTGAGTTTGGACCAGCGTGCTGCAATTAGCTTGGTCCCATGTCCTTTGGGTGCCGAGGCTTTATTCAGCACTCACCTTCCCTATAAAAATAAAACAAAGCAACTCTAACTCAGATAAGGTTAGAGGAAAAATGCCAACCAAATGGATATTTTGCAACCATTGAAGCTAATGGCAAAGCAGCAGCATGAGACCAATTTTGCCAGCCACAAACTGAAAGTATCATTTTCAAGTATGAAAAGGTTGCAAAGAAATGCAAGACTAGTATGATACACTGACGTTGACTTGGAAATCAGCAATACACGATTGACATTTGACAATACTGCAACTTGACAGGCTGTTAAACTCATGGAACAGATCCACCATGAGTGACAGCCATTTTACCCAGTGATACATAAACAAACCAGGAATCCAGGATGTGTTTATGGTTGCTATGAAGATTTGTTTTGCACAGAGGGAAAACAGAAGACAGTGACTTGTGTTTGATGTCAACAACTTCCAACCAAAATAATTAAGATGTCTCCGTAATCATTGACTTTGCCTCCACGGAGGCTGTATATTGTAGCATGTTAATACAAAACCTGACTACAGACTTCCATATTCAAGCATTCGAACGTAGCACATAAATGAGATTATCAAACACTCAGACATTAAATAATAATCAAAGGTTTCTGTCCATGATAAAAACTGCTCAGGAAATGTCAATTCTTTTAACCATTAAGATACGATAATTTTTGAAGATGAAGTTAGAAATAGAGAATAAGATAAATGTGAATCAACACTTCAAACTATCAACCCACACTTTGATGGGAAGACATGAAAGCTCATAATCAGCTTCCAAGAAGCTAAACATCATCTTTAAGAACCCAGTAATGTGGTAAGACAACAAAGATGCTGAGCTATACAACAAAAACAAATGACGTAATTAAAACCAAATCACATTATTAACAGGATGGAGATGGAAACTCAAAACACAAGGATTACCTTCAAAGTATAACATTTCTTTGCATGTCTAACACCTGTCTAACACCATCCAAAACAACAATTTGCATGTAAACAATAATCAAAGTACTATAAGGCATAATATTTCTTCTAAGCATTACATCAAACAGCTTACCTGCAAAACCAAAACAACCAATCTTGGAGTAATGAGATGTCTTGAATGTATATGGAGCAAATGCAAGTGTTGTTCAATGGGATATAAGAGTAAAAACAAAAGAACGTCGTCGTTTTGGTTGGTTATATTAACACAATTCCATTTCATTACACGAAATAAAATAATTACATTTTTCTATCTTTTATAATTAATCAATAGGATGTAATCAAGAAAAATTATAATTATATGTAGATGGAATGTCATAATCTTAATATTGATTTGATTAATTCGATAATTAAAATTAAAATTAATTTTTAAATAGGTTGGATTTGTTAAAAACACAGATGATTGAAATTGATGATTATTTAAAAAAAATCGTCCGTTAAATTATAAATAATCAACTGACGTATCTCATCAACATATAAATATTTATCGTCTTTTCCCTTAATAAAATATGTCATTAACAATATTAACATTACAATTATCATTAATTATTAGTGCTTAATAGATGTTTATGGCGCGAAGCAAACCCTAGTTCCCGCGGGACATGTCAACGCGCGAAATCATTCCCTCTCATCACCACACGACTCAATAAGTAGCGCATTTCCAATGCCGTCGAAAACCCGATCCGCTCAGCTCCTCTCGACCCATCCGCGCGTCGCAATCCAACGCTCATGGCTCCATCTAAAATGATCCTCAGGCGCCGAACACAAGCGACCAAACCCTCCACAATGCGACGCCACAAACACCAAAATTCCGATTCCGATGAGGACTACGGCGACACTAACTGTGAGAAATGTGCATCTGGTGAATCACCAGGCGAGCTGCTTTTATGCGATAAATGTGATAAAGGGTATCATATGTATTGCCTACGTCCTATCCTCGTTTCGGTTCCGAAAGGTTTGTGGTTTTGTCCGCCGTGTTCGAAACCTAATCTCACCAGTAAGTGCTGATAAGCTTTCCATTTCTCATTTCGTTAATCGATTTATCAATACAGCTGATTTGTGGAGTTTTCAATTTGTTATTTTGATTAGTTGATTTGGATTAGGGTTTGAATGATGTAAATTAGGGTTTTGAGATTTGGGGATTTTCGATTGCTAGATGAGTTTTAATGATCAATGCTTCTATTTTTCTGATATGCAGGTTTCCCTTTAGTTCAGACCAAGATTATTGACTTTTTCCGTATTGAGAGGACTAATTTATCAGCTTACAAGCCAACCCAAGGTACATTGGCTTTCCATTTTACTTTTTGGTTGTTTTCAGTTACGAAATTTCACCTGCATTTGTCAGTTTGTTGGGAATGGCATCAAACTGATTAATTTTGCGTTTAAATTAGACTCTCGGAAGAGAAGAAGACGATCACCTAGTATAAGCGTGAAAAAGAAGCCAAGAAAGTTGTTGCCTTTTGTGCCAAGTGAGGATCCTGATAGAAGATTGCAACAAATGGCTTCTCTTGCAACTGCCTTGACAGCAACTGGAACTGAGTTTAGTAATGAGCTGACTTACATGCCAGGGATGGCTCCTAGATCAGCCAATTGTTCCGCCCTTGAGCGAGAAGGAATGCAGGTAAAGGCAATTTCCAGCTGTGTTCCAATTTTTCCGAATCTGATGTATTATTATCATGTGTGGCATTTTCATTTTCTATGAATTGTTCGGATAGGATCAATATGTTTTATATACAGCTTGATGTAATTTGTGCTTTTCTATCAGGTTATGTGTAAAGAAGATGTTGAAACACTAAAATTGTGTAAGAAAATGCAAGAAATAGGGGAATGGCCTCCATTAATGGTTGTCTTTGATCCTCAGGAGGGGTAAGCATGCTACAGTTACACATTCATTGCCAGATTTTGAAACATCCTTGGAAATGCATTTGTGGTGTTATATTAGTGTATTGACACCTATTGCTTTCATCCTGACAGGTTCACGGTAGAAGCTGACAGATCTATCAAAGATTTGACAATAATAACGGAGTATGCTGGTGATGTTGATTATCTTAAAAATAGAGAAAATGATGATGGAGATAGCATAATGACACTGCTTTCCACCCATGACTTCAAGAAAACCCTTGTCATTTGTCCTGACAAACGTGGCAACATTGCTCGATTCATCAATGGGATAAACAACCATACCCCGTAAACTTGCATTGCCGATTATCTTTGCTGTGCAATTTCATCGTAACATTTTGTTATGGCTTATTGATCCCATTTTTGTTTTTCTATATAGGGAGGGGAAAAGAAAGCAGAACTTAAAGAGTGTAAGATACAGCGTCAATGGAGAATCTCGAGTCTTGCTGATTGCTAACAGGGACATAGCGAAAGGGGAAAGGTTGTACTACAATTACAATGGATACGAGCAGGAGTACCCCACTGAGAATTTCTTATAGCACGTCAGCAGAGAGATGGGTATATTATACACAGATCAGCCATGTGAATTACACACCCTCACCTTAACTGTGTAGGCAATCTCCAAGTCTGCAAAGCCTCTTGGTATAGCCTCAGCTTGACTTATTATGATTGCCACCTACTTAAATTCCAGCAATTCTCTTGAAATGTAAAGAATGCCTTCGTCAAAAAAATAGGAGGTCGCCTAACTTTTTGTCAGGAATTTTCACACTTGGGTCACTGTAAGTTAAAAGTCATCCTGAAAGTGCATTGTGTAAGGTTTTGCAATGCAGTTGAAGTAGTGGAAATAAAATTTCATGATTTTTTTTAAATGAAATTCATTTTCCCGTTTGAATTTTGTGAATCGATTCTTCAAATTTTTCTTTGATTTCGTTGGCTTATTATTTAGTATTCATGCCTCTATAAAAAAATTATTGAGATTAATTTTCGCTTACCAAAAAAACGAAAGGTCGCCACATTTACTCTTTTTTGGGCTCCTCCATTTTTTGTATTTTTATTACACCAAGAAATAATAATATATTAATAAATCGGATGTTTTTTCTCAGCTAAATTTCTAGGGCTCGTATCGAATGCAGAGAGATGAACACTGCGCGCTACCCAAATCTCAATCTGTACTCCATGACTGTTGATTACTTCTCTAATTAGTTGAATACGCAAACACGAACTCCCAATTTCATTCTAAACCCTAATTTTGTTTCATTTGATTTGATTTTGAACAACATTCGAATGGATCGATCGAGATCCAAACGGAGCTACTTCCACGACAACCACCATCAACACCAGGACTACGACATGGACGCCTTCAGGCCGAAACCTAGGTTTAATAACCATCATCAACGACGTGGCGGCGGCGGAGGAGGAGTTGGAGGCAACAATAGGAAGTTCCAATTCCAACAGCAGGAGCCGAACGCGGCTTCAGCAGGAATGGTGACGACGTCGTTTAGGATTCTGTGTCATGATATGAAAGCTGGAGGTGTGATTGGGAAATCTGGTAGTATAATTAAGACTATTAGGCAGCAGACTGGTGCTTGGATTAATGTACATGAACTTGTGGCTGGTGATGAGGAGAGGATTATTGAGATTACGGACACGAGGAGGAGGGAGCCGGACGGGAGAATGCTGGCGTTTTCGCCTGCGCAGGATGCATTGTTTATGGTGCATGAGAGGATACTTGAGAGCTGTTTTGGAGCGGGGTATACGGGTGGTAATGAAGAGGAGGAAGATTATGGTGGATTTAAAAGTGGGAATAACGGGAATAAAGTTGTTACGAGGCTTGTGGTTTCTAGATTGCATGTTGGGTCTTTGTTGGGGAAAGGAGGGAAGATTATAGAGCAGATGAGGATGGAGACTAACACTCAGATTCGGGTCTTGCCTAGAGATCACAATTTGCCTAATTGCGTTTCAGTGTCTGATGAGATTGTTCAGGTTTGCTTGGCCTTGTTCAACTCCTAGTTATTAAGCTGATATCTGCCTTATTGGATGAGTTTATTTTATGTCGTTAAAATTGGAAATACCTGAAACTTAAGCTTGCAAACTTGAACTGCTACATTACACTTGGTTGACTGTATGAATGAAAATGATTAAAAGATGATACACATATGTATTTATTACTTCTGAATTCTGGCTTGTATCTGGCTGTCAGTATCTCATCAGGATTTTTTAGAATATAAAAACTAAATGTCACTTTTTTATGCGGTTATAATGTTCGTTACTTCGTTTTACTTTATTTTTCGACTGTTATTCACTTTATTTGCTACGTTTATTGTTGATTATGTGATATCCATTCAGGTGATTGGAGATGAGGATGCTGTTAAAAAAGCTTTAGCAGCAATTTCTTCACGCCTAATGGAGAGCCAACATCGTGACCGCAGTCAATTTAACGGGCGAATTCAAGGACCAGACCAGTATACCCCCAAGAAGATGATTTTCCCATCAGCAATGCATCACGCAAAGTACCCATGGATGGACCACGTCATCCCTCATCGCCTGGAATGCATGGTTTGAGATACGGCTCTTCTGCATCTGGTTATCAAAATGGTGCAGGAACTCCTTTAGATGAATATGAACAAGGCTATGGAGAGGAACTTGTTTTCCAAATACTTTGTCCAGTTGAAAAAGTTGAATGCGTCGTTGGTGAAAGTGATGGTATTATTGAGCTGCTACAGGAAGAAGTTGGCGTCAATGTGAAAGTTGCTGATCCGATACCTGGGTCAGCTGAAACAGTTATAACAATTTTGTCCAATGAGGTAATTTGGGTGATTGTTTCTGCCCTTTCTTTTTTATCTCGCAAGATCACAAAGGATTACTGCATTACTCCTGCATATATTTTTTCTATTGATCTCCCTCTCAAGAAGTGTCTTGTATGATGAGGACTGCATGTTTTATGTTGAAATGTTATGGGGCTTTGTGTTTGTGTACAGGGCCCGGACGATGAGATGTTCCCTGCTCAAGAAGCGTTGTTGCACATTCAGACACGCATACTCAGTCCACTGGTAGATAATAATATTGCAACCATTACCAGACTTGTTATCCCATCTAGTGAAATTGGGTGTTTGGAAGCAAAAGATGGATCCTTAACTGAGCTCAGTAAACTGTCTGGTGCTGACTTACAAATCTTATCTAGTGACCAAGTACCTAAATTTCTCTCAGCAACACACGAGCTTTTACAGGTTTGCTTACACAACTTTTGTTTGACACTAGATCATTATAGTAATCCTTTTGCATTGTGTTTATGCATTCAATCACATTAGTATATAATTTCAAGGAGTCCTAAAAAGGGTGTCCTAGTTTTGTTCATATTCCATGCAAAAGAAATACAAAATTTCAGTTCTTTTAATTTGCACATTCCATGTACCAGCGAAGCTTGTATAACTGTATTTCTCGAGAAATTGTCCCATTTTGCATAATTTTTCATCTATTATATATATATTCAATAAGTGTAAACACTGGACCTCTCAGTGTAGCAAACAAACACATCTTTTGCTTTCACCCGTTGCATTAGCTGCTAAAACAACCAATTTCCTTGACTTGCCTTCAAAACTGGTGGATGCTTAATAGATGGTTTATGCTCGATATGTGAGGAGTTGCTATCTCTGCCTAAATTTTCGCTTAATTTGCAGATCAAAGGAAATATTAAAGCAGCTAGAAATGCTATCCTTGAAGTAACTTCGAAAATCAGGGATTGTGTATTTAAGGAGTTGTTCCAGAAGGATATGCCTCCGCCACTATCAGGTTCTGGCAGTGCCAAACCAGCAGAATCACCTTTTACAAAAACCACCCCGCATTATGAAGGTAAAACTGGAAGTGATCACACGGCTACAAGTAATTCGCCTGCCACTACGACGTCACAACAATCAAAGGTAGAACACAGAAATGTACCTGATATTACAGCTATGGTATGACTATGCTTCAGGTTTTTTTGTCAGCCTTCTGAACCCATTCTATAATGCTATTTGTTTTCAGTTGTCTGTGTTCGCCCATTAACCAACTTAAATTGTAACTGCATGGTTATAGGAATTTGAACTTAAATTGAAGGAGCTGCTATTTTACAAGATTCTCTTATTTAATATCTTATATGCCATGTTTTGAAGCACTTGTATTGAAATTATCTTATTCTTGATAAATCCCGCGTGGCTTGTTTGTAGGACTCACTAGGGTCTGTAAGTGAAGTTGGGAAGCCAAAAGAAGGTCCACGTGTTGAGGATGTGCCTAATGTATCAAACAGGTTTGAAAATTTATAGATAATAGAGTCCTTGAACTTCATACAATTGACTCGGGCTCACAATCATCATTTGTTATTGTATAGAAAACCGTTGACGCTCGTAAAAAGGAGTATTCTCGAAGTTGTCATACCAGAACATGCAATCCAAAAGCTCCTTGCCAAATCAAAGAATAAGCTAGTTCAAATCAGTGAAGTGAGTATAAAAGTTAATATATGTAGCGTGAGATAACTATATGATCAGCTTCTGACATCATATCCGACTTGATTTTAGTAGTTAAGGCAAACTCTGCTGACATCAACCTTGTTTTGATTCTGTTGGTAACAGTTGTCTGGAGCGAAGGTGACCTTAGTAGATGATGGCCCAGAACAGACAGAAAAGGTCATACAGATAGCTGGAACCCCTGATCAGGCTGAAAGAGCCGAGAGTTTGCTTCAAGGATTCATATTGAGTAGTAAGTCTGCTTATACTGTCCACATACAACATAATTTTAAACTCATCACTTTTTCATATGTATACTCCTTTTCCAGCACAAGAGGATGGCCCATAAGCTCCCTGAAGCTATCTACCTGATTTGACTAAAGTTGATGCTGAAGTGGTGTACTTGTGTTTAAGTAGTTCTTTTGTGTTATTTGAGGTATATCTCCAGTTGGCCTAGTAAGGAAAAGAGTTGGCCTTCATCCTTGTGTGCATTAGTTTATATGAGTACCTTATGCGACAAGAACCTTTGTTCTGCTGTGTGCTATGGCAACTAGTGTTTTTTCCTCCCAATTTGGTGGTAGTTGACTGCTGTACTTATTTACCCATCAGAAATACAAAGATGATCAAAAATCCTCAAAGTTGAGAGTATTTCATGACTTTGATTGATTCAATCTAAGACTAATGTCTTGAGCATGAATCTATCATTTTCACATGCCTAAGCTTATTTTGACTTTGCATTCAGCATACTCTTTTAAGTGTACCAATACATGAAGGAAGCTTGTGTGAAGGTATGCAGTAAATATGAAACTGTTTGATTTCATTCTCAAATGTCAACATTTTGAAATGTACTGTTTCACATTTATGAGGATAAAAATTGCTTCATTCATTCTCTCCAACTTAGTGAGTTGGTAATAGCATCCTCATTTAATTCGTCATGGTATTTCCCAAGTTCCCATTTCCATTATTTACTCTCTTTTTTATTTAACAATCTTTATTAATCTTGTCTTCTATCCTATCTATAAATACCTTCCAACTTATGCAAAACAAATCGTTTTCCTTGGTGTTTTCCAGAGGTTGTGTTTTCTTCAATGGACTGTCCCTCACACTCTTTGCACTCCATTTTTGAAGAGCTTAAACACTTGGAGAGGTATTCCTCAATTATTTATATTTTGTTCCGCATAGATTTTTTATATAAGTGACAAATTGTCTGATTTATGCGCAGAGAAGAACTATCGTCGAGTTATTCTCTTCCGAATTCGACACCCTCCCTAGGTAACATCTACCATCATGATCCATGTAGTACTCAACCCCAAAGTTGGAAAAATCGTTCTAAAATGGAATCTGATCACATCATATCTCATTTTGATTTCTATTTATCCGAGGATGAAATGACATATTTGAATGAAATATTTAAAACCGATCGATTTCTTGAGTTTCCGCTCGAATACACCTCTAGCAACCAAGGAAATAAAATCTCAATAGGAACAATACATCATGATCAAAAAACAATCAACAAAGAAGCAACAAAACAAAAATCCAGAATAAGCAAGAAGGCCGTGGGATCAACAAGCAGGTCATACACCAAGTCTTCGACCTTGGAACTCGAGGAAATTAAGAAGTACTTTGACTTGCCCATCACTGGCCGCCAAGAAAATGAATGTCGGATTAACCATCCTGAAAAAAAGATGCCGGGAATTAAATATCATGAGATGGCCTCATCGGAAAATCAAGAGTCTGAAATCACTTATCTCTAACGTAAAGGTATCAAAAAACTCTCAAACTAGTTTTTTTACCTGCACTAAAAATATTTTTTTCGACGATTTTCAAAGTTTTTGTTACAGGAATTGGGGATGGAGAAAGAGATTGAAATGCTAGAAGAGCACAGAATGATTGTAGAGAAAATGCCACAAGTAGAACTGACCGAGAAGACGAAGAAACTGAGACAGGCTTGTTTCAAGGCTAATTATAAGAAGAGGAGGCAAATGCAGGTTTCTTCCTTGTGCTGTTTTTCATACATGGGAAACTGTTAGCACGAAACTTTGGTTGAATGACAGAATTGTGTTACTTGTTGTAGATATATGTGTGGAAAATGAGTTAGTTTAGTGTCTGAAGGTGTTTTAAAGACATTGTTATCGTTTCGATTAGTCAAATATTTGCATGTTTGTCATGAATTGGGAATGTATATTAGAGTGCATATTTACATTTCCAAGTACATTTGCTAAGTAATATTCATAGTGGTTGCAAACACATTCACACTAATTACAAGAGTAACTAAATCTGAACCTGAATTAGGAGTAGCAGTCTATACATCAAAAGTAAATATAAAATTGATATCATTCTTTCAGCTATATATTAAATTAATTTGTAATATTTCAACTTTGTGTGCTGTTGATTGAAGTATTTTCATAAATACTTTATGCAAAATTTATTTAGAAAGCTGAACTGAAGTATTGTTACAGTAGGTCATCAATAGATGAATTTTAAAATTCATAACGTGTATTTAATTACATACGATTTGTAACAAAAAAATCCATAATCTTTCATCTAAAATATCGATACCATTTTGATGAGGGAACCGCAGCGGCACCGTTTTGAAGGTCAGTTCTCCATTTCCGCACCTTGTTCGACTCTACTGTGCTTTGCTCTGCTCGACAGTCAATTCGACCGATGATTCCCTTAAATTCATCGATTTGGAAACTCTAGAAATTCCCAAATTCATTTCGTCGATAAATCAATTTCAATCAACAAACGACTTCTTCTGATTGTCGTAATTATGTCGGCTTTGAGATCCAAAGCCACTCGCAAAGCTATCCATCTATCAGCCACCAGATTCAATTACTTCAACCCCACGCGCATGCACGCGTCGAATCCTCCTTTCTCACGCGCCAACTCCGATGACCGTTTCAGCTTCTTCAATCCGGAGTTCATCCGTCCGGATTTCGTTTTCAGAGCTGGGTTTCATTCTGTTAGTAATATTAATGTCGTTTTGAGCTCGAGAGGGGAGCCTCCGGAGGTATGGAAGCCGCCTGGTGCTGAGATTGTTGTGCCAACGAATTCTGATGTTAAAGGAAGTGGAGGTGGTGGTGGTGGGGTTGCAGGGTCAAAGTCAACAGCTTCTGCTGATGGGAGCTGGGGAGGTGCTAATTTGGGCCATAGCTTTCCAACTCCTAAGGAGATATGTAAAGGACTCGATAAGTTTGTTATCGGTCAGGAACGCGCCAAGAAGGTTATTAATCTTGTTTCACTTGAACTTTTATTTGAGTAAACTCTAAGGGTCGCCGCAAATTCTTAACCTTGTTGTTGAACCAGGTGCTATCCGTAGCAGTGTACAATCATTATAAGAGGATATACTATGATTCAGACAGTGAAAGGTTTGCGTCAAGCTTTCTGCTTCTATTTTAGTGTTAGTCTTGTGTTGCTACTTTCTGGTTAGGGTTTATACGCTATGTTAATGTAGTTTCTTCAGTTTGATCACTGCACGAGATATTCTTTAACCTAAGTGGTTGTGGTTTTTTAATTCTGTAGAGCCAAGTGTATTCTCTAGGGTCATTGTGATTGTGTCATATTCTTATGTTAAATCTCTTTGGGCGGTGAGCTGCGTACACAATTCTCTTACTTCATTCAAATACTGGTTTATCAAATTTTCTCCAATGGAGGTAAAAGTGACTATTAACAGTTTACGAAGTGCTTCACGTCTATTTCTGCTGAACCTACAAACTTCCTGATTAGCTTAGCAAATGATGATCCTGTGGTAAGGTCAAATAAGATTATCAAAGCAGTGATTTTGATGCTAATGACATTCGATCGTTTACATATGCTTTCTATGGTACCTCGTTTGTGACATTTGACAGCATGCTATAATTTTTACTTCTGGTTTCAGTGTCCAACCAATCCTGCTCCATAATTTTCACACCCCGATATCTATTGGCTGTTAGTACTTTCTTGATTATAACAATTGAAATGCACCTTGAAAAGTCAGGCCTTCAAATGATTCTAAAATGGATGAGGCAGATACAAATGATTATGATTCAGTTGAGCTTGAGAAAAGCAATGTTCTACTGATGGGACCTACAGGATCAGGTATTAAGCGCTTACTGGTTTGTCTTATAAGAAGACCTCCTTGAGGCGTTGAGCTGCATCTTTGATGCTTGTCTCAAATTGGCCATAAAGTTAAATTTGTGTTTGATTTTCAATAGTGTACACGTTATTATCTGCAGTGTACTACTACAGTCAACATCATCATAATTTTTGATAGTGTATACTCTTAAACAAAACCCTAAACCCTATGTGATGGGCAGGAAAGACTTTGCTAGCCAAAACTTTGGCTCGGATGGTCAACGTTCCTTTTGTCATTGCTGATGCCACCACACTAACTCAAGTACGTCGTTCACTCCTTCCAAAAATACACTTTTGATTTCTATTTAATTTTTTCGTTGTCTTTATAGTTTGTTGCAATCTTGTTCCTTGCGTAGGCAGGGTATGTTGGGGAAGACGTGGAGTCAATATTGTACAAGCTCCTCACGGTGAGGTTTTTTTGTGCTACCTTGAGAAGCAATAGGGACACACTATTAAATTCCGACTAATTATTGATGCTTCCATCCTATATTTGTTTGCTCTCAATGAATATTTGAGCAAGTGACAAACAAATAAAAAAGGATTTTTTTTTAGTTTCATCTATTTGCTTAAATTGCTTGCATAGTCAAATGGGACCCTTGCATCTAGGTGTTGTCAGAGCCAAGTGCACGTGTATTGTACATATCTTATAATGAATCAATAGCTTTAGATTCTAAAAATGCAACCTTTCACTGCCGGCGCTTGCTGGTAGCTGCTCCAAAATTGTTGATGAAAGCCAAGTGTTTACTGCTGCTGATTACAATTAGTGGCTTGAATGTTGGATAATTGAAACCGCGTGATGTGTTATATTTGATATTTTAAGTTTTATAATTTATACACACAATGGACATAGAGTTTGCATATAAGAAATATTAATATTTGCAATACTTCTCATCATATCATAGGTGTCAGACTTCAATGTCGCGGCTGCACAGCAAGGCATTGTTTACATTGATGAAGTTGACAAGATAACAAAAAAGGTTCAGACTCCAGAGGGCTTCAACTTTTTATAACTTGATTTTTGTTTTCAGACTAATGTTACAGTTGCTGTCTTTATTTGACAAATGTCTTTGATGCAGTCTGAAAGTATGAATCTTAGTAGAGATGTATCTGGGGAGGGTGTTCAACAAGCTTTGCTAAAAATGCTGGAAGGAACGGTAAATTTTTCTCTTTCATTTGTTTATGCCTGACATTGTTGGTTTGCCTCTTTCTTTTTTCTTTCATAAGATTCGATGAGTTTGAGAGTACCCTGCCAAATTAACATATACCAACACAGGATTACACTACACTACTACAGTGGCTTCAGTACTTGTCAAAAATTGAAATATTGCACCACATATAACTCTACTTTATTTGCTTAGCCTGGTGCACTAGAAAGAAGCACATAAGTTCATTTCAGCACAAGGACTTACCACTAATAGCTTCTCTGCGGCAAGACAAGTTGTTTAGCTTCCTCTGTACAAATAACACTATCTCATTATTTATACCTTGTCTGGGAAAAGAAACTTATTTCATTAACACTAAAAGCTTGACATACAATAGGTTTGTTTATTCATTTTAGTTAAACACGAGCTAGGCCTTGGTGTTCATCTGTATCACGGCATTATAACTGAATCTTTTATGGACATAATTGTGGTTGATATTTTTTTTATTATGTGTAGATTGTCAATGTTCCAGAGAAGGGAGCTCGAAAGCACCCAAGGGGTGACAATATTCAGGTGGGTATGGTCATATATCACTACCATAAGAATGGTCTGTGTTTTTATAAAACAGTCTACTAGTCATATTTTTTCATCTTACTTTTGACCTTACAGATTGATACGAAAGACATCCTCTTTATCTGCGGTGGTGCCTTCATTGATTTAGAGAAAACCATTTCTGACAGGTTCTGTACATCAATTTATTATTTCTCATTGAACAACAACTGAAGAGCATTGTGTAACTCATTTTGCATATTTACAGGCGTCAAGACTCGTCGATTGGATTTGGTGCTCCTGTTCGAGCGAACATGAGGACTCCTGGCGCTACAAGTGCTGTTGTGGCGTCTTCTTTGTTAGAGACTGTATGTATACTTATAGCTTCCATGTTTTGCAGTAGCAATAGATATCTGTACCTTACCTGGCTAGAATTTGAACTAAAACTAATAGATCACAACGTAACTTCTTGTCAACTACTGGTAAATTTTTGCAGGTAGAAAGTAGTGATCTAATTTCATATGGTTTGATTCCCGAGTTTGTTGGACGATTTCCAATCCTTGTCAGTTTATCTGCTCTTACCGAGCATCAGCTAATCCAGGTGATGCTGACTGTGACTAACACTTCAACTTTATAAATTTCCGACGCTTTAAAATGTGGTTTATATTATAACTAGGTATTAGCAATACATGGTAGATTTAATTGTTCCGTCAGAGCTCAGTATTTATAACCTGCTGCCAATTATTTTGGGTCTTGTAATGACTATTGAAACTGACTTACCTAATTGACTCATTTTGTAGGTTCTTACAGAACCAAAAAACGCCTTGGGGAAACAGTACAAGAAATTGTTTCAAATGAATGAAGTAAGCCACTCATATATGTCTAGTTTTCAATTAATTTGAATAAAGAGTCGTTCCCCGTAGACACCGTGACTAATTATGTCATCAACTTCAGGTCAAGTTACATTTCACAGAAGGTGCATTACAATTAATTGCAAAAAAAGCAGTTGCTAAAAATACTGGTGCACGGGGACTACGTTCTATATTAGAAAATATTCTCATGGATGCCATGTACGAGGTAATTACTTGTTTCTCCATCGGGGTTAACTGAATAATTAGGTGCACAAGGCATCCTTAAATTCTGTCAGTTTTGTTGCATGTGCATCTAATGGGTCACACATCTATTCAGATTCCAGATGCCAGGACAGGAAACGATAATATTGATGCTGTAGTTGTAGATGAAGATGCCGTTGGGCGTGAGGACCGGGGATGTGGGGCTAAAATTCTGTATGGAAAGGGCGCATTGGAGAAGTATCTATCACAAGAAAAGTCTTCAAAAGACCGCCAAGTATGATGTAGACTCTTTAGTCTTTACAACACATACTAACACGAAATAAAAAAACTTTTAACTAACTTATTTCCTTCTTCAGCAGGCAACAGCGGAAGCTTCAGATGTGGAACCGGAACTAGATATCGAAACACCCTCAGTTGCCGCTAGCCTGTAATATGTATACAGCCTTGTGTAAAACAGTTACAGGTGGAGAACACGCCACGAATGGGTTTGTAAAGCCCCTTTTATTTTCAATATTAATGAAACATGTAAGCTTGTATATTTTAAAAAGCTGTTCGTTAATTAGTTACAACTTACAAGCCTTGTTGGCGCGGGGCTGCGAGCTGCGAGTTTAAACGATGACGTTTGAGGTGGTTATTATGTTTAAACGATGACGTTTTGACATTTTTCTCACGTTTCGATTTCGATCTCTTCCTTCCTATCCTTACATAAATTTTATTATGTTGTTATTATGCGAATGAAAGCTACACAATTACATTTACAAAAATAAATTTTTTGTATTATTAATTATTTCATATAAATATGATACATATATTGATATATAAGTAAAAGATGAATATTATAATTATTAAAATGTATTTTATGATTATATATATCGGCAAACGAGCGGATTTTTTAGCCCGATTCGGACTTAAATTGATATCCATATCCAACCCTATTAATAAAACGATCTGTATCGGGCTAGCCGGACGGGCTAACCCGGATTTGAACAGGTCTTAACCTCAAGGCTTCTTAATTTTAGGGTTTTTTGGGGTTTGGTTTTGAACAGAACGAAAGAAGCGATGGATTCGGACAACGTCGAGTGCGTTTTCGTCTCCGGTGACCTTCTTCCCCATTCACGTCCGAACCATAATATTAATACCAATTATACCCCTGCAGCCACCACCGGCACCGTCTGTACTAAATCCATCAGGTCTCAACACTCTCTCCTTTTCTTAGTTTTGAATCATACTTTCATCTGTTGCAATTTCATTTTAATTATGTTATGCGGTGTGTTAAGCAATGTGATGTCTGAACAAGCTTTTGAGTATAAGCTTGTTTCGTGTGTGAAAGATTATTACTTAGTACTGACGGTGTAATGTTTTTCAGTGCCGCAATGGACACTCGCTGTGTTCTGAATGGAACACAAGAGTCCATAATTGATGCCCCACTCTTGCAGACAAGAGCTTGGTGATATAAGCTGCTTGGCATTGGAGAAGGTAGCTGAATTGCTAGAACTGCTTTGCGGAGACTTCACTCAAACTCTGGTAAGCATCTACATCAAGACCTTGATAAGAAATCCAAACTTGAAAAGATGATTGAGGCTCAAACAACCTTAGTATCTCAACTAATTAGTGTTTTTAAACCTAGAAACATCCTTAGTAACCGAATCAACACGTAATGTACTATAATACAAATCATAAAGATAGAAAACAAAATGCATTCCTAATTTGGTCATTGAGCAAAACACCTTTCTTTATTCCCCACATGACATTTTAACAACCAATGTGACATCACACAAAACAATAAAAAATAAACAGTAAGAAAATAAAGCAAGTGAATTCACAAGAAGAAGCTACAGTATAATGCAGTGGATCCAAAAATTAAACACTAAGACAAAACCCATATGTGCAACTTCAGGTTCATTCAATCTAGAGAGCCTCCAAAACAACAATGTAAGTACAATTTTAAATCAAAGAGCCTGAGTGATGATAATGGACAATGGGACCATTGTATTACAGAACTGTACAATAACAACAATCAATATTGCTATGTCACTTTCTACTTTGTCCTTATTTTATTATTGTTACACTCTTCTTCACTGTCTTCTTCATCCCCTCTAATGTTGCCAAAACCCTTTTCTCTACTTGCATCATTAACAACAGTATTTATAGTTTTTATTAGTGAAATTGGGAAAGTGCTGAAAGCCTAGAATGTATGCAGATCCTGAGATGCTGTTTCCTTACTTCCAGAGCTTTAATCAGGATATTCAACAGCTTGAAGAGTTCTTCCAGTCCCAGAAACCAAATGCATCTGATGTAAGAACCCTTCTGTTGAATCAATGAAGTTTTTTTTTAGACTTCCTTTTTTGTGGATTTATGGAATGAGTTCAGGTTTTTTTATTCTAGGAATTTTTGTCTTTAGGGTACAGTTTGGAATTCTGGGTTTGGTTGATGAAATTATTAGTGGAAATTGTTGTAGTTTTTAGGCTAGGTGTCCGTAATTCTCGAATTTCAGATAAGCTGGCAGTTTGATGGGGGTGGTTGTTATTCCTTTTCTTAGATCTGTAAAGAATGGAACAAGCAAAGTAGATGTGTTGTAAAGTGAATTATTCTGTGGTCATGAGTCATGAAAGCTAAAACGGCAGTAAGCTCTTTAATCGTATTTGTGATGAGTTTTCTCTTGTTGGAAATGATATCCTCCTCGCATCTCAAACGTTGATAGGGAAATCACACATCTTTATTCTATTGTTCTCGAACATGGCGACTCTTAGAATGTATTGACAAATAAGGCTTGCCATAAAAATGAGACAAGTTTGAGTCAGGATCAAAAGACGTGGCTGAAAGTTTCTTTTATTTGCTCACGGACTTCAAATGGAATCGGAATATTTAGCAGAAAAAAGGAATATGAAAAAGCCGAAGTTAAGCTTTCCTTTTTATGTCATGGTTATTTCTTTGTAGTTTCTTGATGTGGTATCGGGTATCAACTAAGTAAGCGGACAAGTGATACTAATCAAAAGAAAAAGTAGTGGAAAGGATTACCTATGAAACATCGAATAAGATATTTGGGGTTTAAATAGAGAGGTGGTTTAACAGAAATAAGACATCGCTTGTTCTCGGGGTTTTGCTGCTGCGTCCGAGGCTTTTGAGGAGAAATCTACCTCGCTGCATATGCTTCATTGGTGTTTATGTTTATTGTGTTTCATTTAATTGATTACTCATGTTAACTGATTTGGTGGAGTTCCAATTTACAGTAAACTTCAATCCTTTCAAGGTTACTCGGCTTGATCTTGAGCTTACTCATAGGAACTTTTATCGCTCTTCGTCGGTGCTGTGCTTGTGTCAATCTTTTCTGTTATGTTATTGTTTGACCATTTAAGCATGTCTATTCTGTATCAGTCTTCTTGTGCAGAACAACCTGGTTCAGTCTATTTCGGTTTTCATGGCGATTCCACCCAACGCTAACTTAATATGCCCGTGGAAATTGCAGAACAACCTGGTCCAGTCTTCCACGATATCTGAATATGACTTGGGTGGAGAAGGAGATTTGTTCAACGCGCCAAAAGCCATCATCGGGGAGCCTTCAGTGGATTTAGACCCCATGACGGCGGCACTTTCCATGATATCTGGTGGAGACGATGTCATATCTTCCCAAGAACTTGAAGTATCTGCCATGGAGTCGATGCAAAGTGGCCAACTCTTCAGTGAAGTCTTTTATGATTGCAAAAGAGATTTGTTGGCACAGTCCTTGAAGGAGAAACCAACATTCGAGCTTTGTGTCATGGAAGACATCAAAGTGCAATCTGTGAATATGAATACTAATCAATTTGAGGAGAAACCTGTTTGCGATGAATCATCGTTGCAAAAAAGTGTTAGCTCTTGCTGCTTGAGCTCAATGGAGTGCAGAAATGAGATAATTGTAAGGCCAAATTTCCTAGATTTCCCTGCTATAGACTTCAATTCAGATTATGGCATGCGAAGGGCATTCAGCGAAGGTGACATAAAGGTGAGCCTTATTAAATCAGTTTCATTGCAGTCTTTTGAATAACATTTGAATCTTATTATTTTGCATACTTTACTTGAGCAGTGCCGTTTTATGTGACTCTTGGGTTATTATTGGTGCCCATGGTTGGCTTACTACACATGTTAAACTGTGATACACGTTTATGAGAGCCTTTCTCTTCCTTTTGCTTTTTATTTGTTGGCAAAAATCTTATGACAGAAATTCTGCATATTGTCCTTTGTTTACTAAATCTTTGTTTTCATGGCAGACTCTTGGAAATGGTAATGTGAGCATCGTACCATCCCCTACTGAGCGCTCAACACACCATATGAACTGCAGCCTTGAAGAACGCAAAGAGAAGCTTAACAGATACAGGAGCAAGAAAACTAAGCGTAACTTTGGCAGAAAGATCAAGGTATTTGCTATTCTTTTTATTCCAAGACATCAATCTATGCTTACACAACTTCCATCGATTTTATTAATTAGTTCTAACTAGCTTCATTTTTTCCGCAGTATGCGTGTCGGAAAGCACTAGCAGATAGCCAGCCCAGAGTCCGTGGAAGATTTGCAAAGACCGAATAATGAGAAATAGCTCCAAATACCGCATTACAAGATGGTAAAGTAGATAAATAGTTCTGATCTCTATCTTGCCACTAAAAATGGGAAGCTAGTTACAGGATACATGCATGGTAACTGAACTTCATGGAATAAGCTAGTCTTCTCATAAGCTTCATATGCTAGTTTAAATATCTATAATAAATTGTTAACCGCCGGACGCCGGGGGTTCTTGCTTTGGCCGCACTGTGATCTGTAAATATTATGTTGGTTTAAATAAGAACCAGACACAATGGTATAGCCAGCCTGTCTTTGGTGTCCATTGTATGTAATGATAAATGCTCGGGTTACCGTCCAGCTGAAATTGTTAGACATCGTACCAACAAGATATTATGTTCTTGACAAAACTACGATACTGTGAAATTGGGAATTAGGGTTTCTGAGCACCATTTTTGATCCGTTGGATTCAAACAATTGACGTACTATGAGGGTAGTGTTGGAAATTACAAACAGCCAAGCTTCAAATATTAGAATTTTCTACTTATCTGGACCGTTTTATGATTTGTGGTGTGCTGATGATCTCAGCCGACGACGGCAAGAAACTTCTTGCTGGTCATGTTGCGTTTAACTCTGCATTAAAGCGGAACAGCAACATTTGTTACTTGTGTACCAGGGCATGTATTGTCAAGTTGCAGACTTGCAGTTTGTGTGCACCACATGTGTTTGATGAAATGCTCAGCTGACTACACCATTTTCTCTGCCAAAGCTTTATGGTGAGTTGATTCTTGCTTTATAAGTTGAATGCTATCACTTCAATGAGAGAGAGCTATTGCGCAGTTTATGGTGACAGAGAAGTGTTGATTAGGACTATGATTGCCTACTAATGGAGATTGGTCATGGCCTCATAAGTCATAACGTTGTCCTTATTTCTCTTCTGATAAATATAAAGAGTGTAAGGGCATTGTTTTCTCATCGCTCCAGTTCCAGCTGCTTTTACAATGATGCCCATCTCCAACAAATGTTTGGTCCTTATACTCTTTTTGATCCATTGTTTTATTTACTCGGAATCTTTTAATGGGGATAAGCTGGTGGTCGGACAAACATTGAGCACAGACAATACCTTGGTGTCCGGCAACGGCATGTTTGAGCTTGGGTTTTTCACTCCAGGGTCTTCCTCAAAGGAATATATAGGTGTTTGGTACAAAGTGTGTAAAGTTCTTGACTTTATTGTATTGTATGTTCAAAGAATACATGCTTATATAGTGATTGATACATTACAGATCCACCATTTCTGCCTTAAACTATGCTGATAATATTTTGATGTTAATGCGAATATTTTATACTAATGATGATTCTGATTTTGGTGTTGACTTCATCTCTGATTGAGTCTTTGATTGATTCTGTCTAACACCCCCCGGCAAACTAGAGAGTCCCGGATGAACTAGTTTGGAGCAGAGAGTCTTATGACGATGTCGGTGCAATGGCTTTGTCAGTAAATCTGCTGGTTGATCGCTGAGGGAATGAAATGTACCTGATGACTTCCAGCTGCTACCTTTTCTCGGACGAAGTGATAATCTAACTCAATATGTTTTGTACGAGCATGGAAAACGGGATTGGATGCCATATAAGTGGCACTTAAGTTATCACAATGCAGATGAATAGGGTACTGAATATTGGCACCAAGCTCATATAGAAGTGAAGCTAACCAAGTCGTTTCCGCGGTGGCATGTGCAAGAGCTCGGTACTCAGATTCTGCACTTGATCGAGCAACAGTGGGTTGCTTTTTAGAACACCAAGACACTAAATTAGTACCAATATAAATGAGATATCCAGATTGAGAGCGACGAGATTCCAAACATCCAGCCCAATCAGCATCCGAGTAAGCTGTTATAGAGATTGGGTGACTCTGTGGTGTGAAGAGCAACCCATAATCAATAGTGCCTTTCACATACCGCAATATCCGTTTTGCAGCAATTAGATGTGGAGTGCGTGGTTGACTCATAAATTGAGAAATGTAGTTAACTGCATAAGCGATGTCCGGTCGAGTTATTGTCAAATACTGCAGAGAACCAATAATTTCACGAAATAAAGTTGGATTTTCCAAGAGGGTGCCATCAGTGGAGGTCAGGTTGGTCTTTGACATCATTGGAGTGTTAATCGGCTGACATTCCAGAAGGCCATATTTGGTTAAGATGTCATGTGCGTATTTCAATTGATTAATAAATAATCCATCAGCCTTAGATGTAACCTGAAGTCCGAGAAAATAATTGAGAGGACCTAAATCCTTGATGTCGAAACCATTACTCAGCATGTCAATGAAGCGAGATAGAAGAGCTTCACTGTTAGCCGTTACGACTATATCATCCACGTATAATAAAAAATAAATAGTCTCGCCGCCGTGTTGATAGATGAACAAAGATGAGTCTGCCTTGCTAAGACGAAATCCGATTCCCAATAAGAAGTGACTTATTCGCTCGAACCATGCTCGTGGTGCTTGTTTAAGACCATACAATGACTTGTGTAATTTGCAAACATGTGTTGGTCGAGAAGAATCAACAAAACCTGGAGGTTGGGTCATGTAAACATCTTCTTGTAAGAAACCGTGCAAGAAAGCATTCTTTACGTCTAGTTGTCGGAGAGGCCATTTTCGAGATACGGCAAGACATAAAACAGTTCGAATAGTTGCCGGCTTAATAACTGGACTATAAGTTTCTCCATAATCAATTCCATGTTGCTGATGAAATCCTTTGGCAACCAATCGTGCTTTGTACCGCTCCACTGAACCGTCTGATTTTCTCTTAATTCGGAAAACCCATTTACAACCGACAACATGCTGAGTTGGTGAATGAGGAACAAGAGTCCAAGTCTGATTTTTCAACAACGCATTAATTTCTTCAGTCATTGCTGATCGCCATAATGGATCTTTTGAAGCTTGGCTGTAGCAGGTTGGTTCAATTGAATTTACGACTGAAAGTAGTGCCTTTGGGACGGGATATGGAACAGTTCCATCTGTTCGGATGCGTCGTTGAACAATACCATCTTGAAGTCGAGTGTGAGGACGAGATTCTGAAACTGAAGTTGTTGTTGCTTGAGATAAATCATTGAGTGTGGCAAAGGCAGGGAGATCTGATGTAAGTTCAGTGGAAGGTGGAGCCTCTGATATTGCCTCTCTACCCCGACGTCGATACTGTATAATATGAGTAGAAGATGGAGCATCAGATTCATGGGAGCTTGAGGTTGTCGAATCAATTTGGGGAGGTTGTGATTCTGGTGATGAAGATGTATTTGGGGATAGTTGTGGGCTTGGATCAACTTGGGCTGAACTTGGCAATAAGGCATGTGCTGTATCACGTGGAGTGTTGTTTGTCATAAGTGTGAGATCAAACTCCACAAAAGAGAGATTAGAAGTTGCCTGCAAGAGTTTAAATGGAAAAGTTGATTCATCAAATAGTACATGTCGTGAGATGATAACTTGACCACTTTTTGGATTTAGACACCGATAGCCCTTGTGTTTGGGAGAATAGCCAATAAATACGCACTCTTGACTTTGACTAGATAATTTAGAAGTGAAGTTAGGGGAATATGAGGAAAGCAAGCACAACCAAACACACGAAGTGAGGAGTAGGAAGGATGATGACCATATAAGATTTTGTGTGGTGTATCCCAAGAAAGAGTTGGGGAAGGAAGAATATTAATGAGGTAAACGGATGTAAGGACAGCTTCGACCCAAAATTTTGTTGGAACACTAGATGTGAGGAGGAGCGTACGGGTCATGGTTGCAATGTGACGGTGTTTGCGTTCCGCTAGACCGTTTTGTTCGGGTGTGTAGGACAAGAAAAACGCTGTAGAATACCAAGTGAAGCACAATAGTCAGAAAAATTTTGTTGACATATTCGGTGCCATTATCACTTTGGAGGTACTTAACAGATGCTTGAAAAATATTTTTGACCATGGCTACGAAAATTTTAAAATGATAAAGAACCTCATTTTTCCTTCGCATGGGATATAGCCAGGTATAGCGAGAGCATTCGTCTGTGAATAACACGTAATAACGAAAGCCGCTTACTGATGAAACAGGAGACATCCAAACATCACTGTGAATAATTTCAAACAAGGAAGAAGAAAATTTATTATTTGAAATGAAGGGCAGTTTGTGAGATTTGCTAAGTGCACAAACATTGCAAAAAGATTTAAAGGAAGTTTTGGATCCAAGATGAGAACCGAGATGAGAAAGGACCGAAGATGATGGGTGACCAAGTCGATTATGCCATATAGAGGAGTGGACAGTAAGAAGAGCTTGTGGAACTTCAGAGTTGGGGTTGACGGAAAGAGGATATAGTCCATCTTTACATGGGCCCTGAAATAATAACCGACCGGTGAGTAAACAATATATTTGATAGAAGGTTGGAGCAAAAAGGAAGTAAACCAGATTATCTTTAGTGAAACGAGCTACGGAAAGAAGATTTTTGCGAAGAGATGGGACACAAAAGACATTATTGAGTTTGAGGTTAGAAGAACCCAGTGTAATGGGAATGTTTTTTTTTTTTTGATAATGGAGAAACAACAAGAGGACTTAAAGCAATAGATTCTTATCCCTAACTATCCAAGGACAAGCATCCAGCCTATCCCACTGACAACGATCTAGACGAGCAGTCTTGGAAATCGCGTCCGCAAGATAGTTAGCCTCCCTTCTAACAGCACAAACTCTCCATAAAGCATTTGACGCCAGAACCTCCGAGCATTCCTTCATTTCACCACCTAGCTCTTCGGGCACAACTTTATACATAAAAAGCATTTGAAGCAAAGAAACACAATCTGACTCAAATGTAATCTTCCTTTCTCCAAGCGTCCTCCCCAAACGAAGCCCTAAAGACAGGGCACCAAGCTCAGCGTGCTCCACTGAAGGACAATTAGAAATGAAATTCATGAACAATCCAACAACAATATTGTCACTATTCCTTGCAACAGCAGCAATACCGGCCTCCTTAGATGATTCACACCACGAAGCGTCACAGTTAATTTTAATCGTTCCAGCAATGGGCTTAAACCATCTCAAATCATTTGCAATAGAGACATCTGCAGACATATCCTTCATCCTTGTAAAATCTTTTAATAAAGATTTAACTTTCATGACCAAACCATCAATGGGCCAAACTGCCTCCCCATTGTTAACCCTGTTCCTATGAAACCATAACATCCACACCACAATAATACTCAAACAGAATTGCTCAGCTGAAAGACAAGAATAGGCAGCAAACAACCAATCAGCCATAGACACATACTCCCCTTCCATTAAGGACAAACAAAAGTCCAAAGCCTTCCAGACAGATTTAGAAAACCAGCATTTAAGAAAAATGTGAACATTGGTTTCAATATTGAAGCCACAAACTGGACAGCAAAAAGATTTACATAATTTCCTTCGAACTAAACTCTGACCGGAAGGGAGAGCTGAATGGAATAACTTCCATCCAAACACTTTTATTTTACTAGGGACCGGTAACTTCCAGAAAAGCTTCCAAAAGGCGTGCATACGACCAGGATTTGACTGTTGAGCAACATCGTAAGGATGAGCATGGATGAGAGAACACGTCAATTGATAAGCTGACTTAACGCTGAAAACCTTCGCCTTATCAGCAGTGTAATGGGAATGTTACCAGTGTGGGAAATTGGTAAAGAATCACCGTTTCCCATAAAGACATTATGTGGACCGTTGACAGGTTGAGAGTTAGAAATGGATGAGGATGTCATATGATGTGTTGCTCCTGTATCTGGATACCAATTTGAGTCTGGGGCCATGTGAATTCCAGCAAACGGTGTTGCTGAAGTGGGTCCGGAATAACGGTGCGGGCAGTGCATCAAGTCATGCTGATTTGTATGACAATTGCGACACCAGTTTGGTGATGGGCCTAATAAACCCTGAGATTGAGAATTGGTGGGCCAAGTGTTTGAATTACCCCATGGAGTGAAATTAGATGAATAATTAGGATTGTGGTTTGCACTGAATTGAGATCGACCACCGCGACCTCCGCGGCCACCTGAGCGGCCACCCGTGCGGCCTCGTCGCCCTCTTTGATTTGTATTTTCTCGCCGATCAAACTCACGACGATTAGAATCATGTTGATCACGACTTTGATTGAATAAAGCAGTGACTGTATCAGAAGGATTTAGATCAGCCCTTTGAGCATCAAAAGCCAGTATTCGTGCACGAAGATCAGAGAAGCTGGGAAGTGAAGAGTGTTGTGTTATAGCTGTACGAAGCATTAGATAATCAGATCCAAGTCCATGGAGAGTAGATAATACTAGATCCTCCTCAGGAACTGGTTTTCCGATGGAAGAAAGGGCATCCGCGATGGATTTGGCATGTCTGATATATTCGTCAACAGATTTGGTTCCTTTCTGCAGTTCCAATAATTGAAGCTTTAAGCTTGATGCACTTGCTGCTGACTGTTGAGAGAAATGGCGAGAGAGACAATCCCAGATTTCCTTTGATGTGTCGTGTCCAATAGTGAGTTGAGAGACACTATCAGTTAGGGAGGTAGTGAGGAGGCTAACAATTTGTTGGTCAATTGTGAACCATTCTTCGTGAGCAGGATTCAACTCTTCTTTGGCAGGGGATGTAGCAGTGGCAGCAATTGTGATGGTGGTTGGAGGTTCCAGGAGCACTGTTGTTTGGGTTGCTAATAGAGAAAATCCTGTAGTCAAGACACCAGGAAAGTTAACTCTACAAGAGAATGGTGTGCTCCAGATAAGTGACCGTGAGAATGGGACTATTTGGTCTTCCAGTTCAGATAAATCAGTGTTGAGCCCAGTTGCTCAGCTTCTAGATTCTGGAAATTTCGTGATAAGGGATGGAAATCAGATTTTCTTGGAAATATTTGCCTGGCAGGGATTCAATTATCCTTGTGATACTAGAGTTCCAAGAATGAAAATTGGCTACAATGTGCGCAGTAAGCGTAATATGTATCAGTCTTCTTGGAAAAGTCTTGATGATCCTGCTAAAGGTGAACACATATTTACAATCAATGTCACTGGTATACCTCAATTTTTTTTCAAAAAGGGTTCACAGGAGACCTTTAGGACTGGACCATGGAATGGTCAGACGTTTAGTGGTACTCCTCATTTGAGGCCTGATTCTTTTTATCGGTTTTCATATACATCTGATGATGATTGGATATATTTCTTACATGAGCCTGTAAATAGTTCGGTGCTATGGAGAACATTAGTGGATGTAAATGGGTCTTGGCACAGTTTTGTATGGAACGCCATGAATCAAGCTTGGAATACGACCTTTAACTTTGTGTCTGACATCTGCGACACCTACAACAAATGTGGACCCTACGCAGTCTGTAATACAATTCAATCTCCAATATGTGAGTGTCTCGTGGGATATGTGCCAAAGTCCAAAAAGGATTGGGACATGGGTAATTGGACGAATGGATGTGTTCGGAGAAACTTGACTGGATGCAGTAAAGGAGATACATTTTCTAAGCTTTCCAATGTTAAAGTTCCAGACACAAGGAATGCATCTGGGAACATGAGCTCATCGTTAGAGGAGTGCAGGATGGCTTGCTTAGCTAACTGCTCATGCACAGCTTATGGTAATTGGTATGTTACTTATGAGGGCACTGGTTGTTTGCTTTGGTTTGGAGAACTTAAGGATATTAAAGTTTATGCTCAAAAAGTTCAAGATATTTTTGTACGAAGTGATTATTCAGAGACAGGTATGCACTTTTTATTATTTTTAATCTTTGTAGTAGTAAGTGTGGAGATAGCATTAGATTTCATTCCAAAGTGGGATATAATTGTATGATTGGTGTGTTCTTGTAGAAAAATTTGACTCGGGCACAAGAGGTTTAAAGGTGATCATTGTAAGCTGTGTGTTGTTAGCGCTAGTTCTTGTAGTTATCGTGATGTTAATTATATATCAGCGTAGGAGGAAAACATATGTGCAGCGACTAAGCGGTAAGCTGTTGATATTATTTTGAAATTATAACCATTGACTTTAGAATTTTATTGGTTTTGAGGTTTTCTATGCTGTAGGAACAAAGATGAGATGTCAGGAAGGGCCGAATCAGTTGAGAAAGATAATAATGATTTGGATTTGCCTATTTTTGATTTTGAAACTGTGTCTAAGGCTACTGATAATTTTTCAATGGAAAATAAGCTTGGCGAGGGAGGCTTTGGACCTGTTTATAAGGTGGCCGCTTTGGACCCAAGTAGTTAATATGATGTCTTGACATTACTTCCATTTTTATTCGCTTATGTTACTTGAATCATGTGATGCTGTGTAGGGTTTGTTGCGAGGACAAGAGATAGCTGTAAAACGGTTATCACAAGACTCTAAGCAGGGATCGACTGAGTTCAAAAATGAAGTCATGTGTATTGCAAAGCTTCAACACAGGAATCTTGTCAGGCTTCTTGGTTGTTGTGTTCAAGAAGAGTATATGTTGATTTATGAATACTTGCCCAACAAGAGCCTCGACTTATTTATTTTTGGTATGTATGTCATGATCCTCAAATTTTCTGTTATATCATTTTCTATAAGTGATCTTTGCAATGGACTTAATATTAATGTAGATGATGAAGAAAGAGTGCTTCTGCACTGGCCTATCCGCTTAAACATTATTAATGGGATTGCGAGAGGATTGCTTTATCTCCATCAAGATTCACGGCTCAGAATAATTCATAGGGATCTTAAAGCTAGCAATATTTTACTGGATTCTGACATGAACCCCAAAATATCTGACTTTGGCATGGCCAGAATTTGCGCGGGGTACAGAAACTTCAGCTAACACAACTAGAGTGGTTGGCACATAGTAAGTTTGCAAATTACTTCCTCTATGTTTGGATACCCTATGTACCGAATCTTATCGGCAATGTGTTTGGATTCATTTTGGCTTTTGCAGTGGTTACATGTCCCCTGAATATGCCATTGAAGGTCTCTTTTCTGTCAAGTCTGATGTCTTCAGCTTTGGCGTCTTGATACTTGAAATAATAAGTGGTCAGAGAAATCGAGGATTTTATCACCCAGAAAACCATCTCAATCTTCTTGGCCATGTAAGTCTCAATCTTGATCACTTCACTCATCTCAACCAACCGATTCTACCAATGCTAAGTTTCTACTTTATTACCTTGTACAGATTTGGAAACTATTTATAGAAGAAAAATTCATGGAAGCAGCAGATGAGAATCTTACTAAACCAAGTGACATATCCGAAGTTACGCGAGCTACTCATGTCGGTCTACTATGCGTCCAGGAAAATCCCCATGACAGACCCGTCATGTCGAGTGTAGTGTTAATGCTGAGCAGTGATTGTAAACTGCCTTCCCCAAAAACCCCTGGCTTCTTCACTGCAAGAAAATCAGTAGTTGAGCCGGACTCTTCTTCCAGCAATATTCAGTTGTCTTCCACCAACTCTATGTCAGTCACATTGATGGAACCAAGATAAGCAAGTGCAGCTACCAAGTAATGCAATGTAAGAATTGGAGATGCGTCAGTCACGGTCAGTTCCTCCAGTTCCTAAGTTGTCGACTATGCAATATCCTAATTATGCGCATTGTAACATAATATTCTGATTCACCTTGAACCATAATCCACATCAGTTATTATCTCTATTATCTATAATAAAGATTGGCCATGATGGTGCAAATCAGCAAAAACACAGCAGTTGACAATTTATTGTTATGCTGTTCTGCACATGTTCTTTGTCACCCACGTCTGTACTTATTCTGTTATTCATATTTCAATCAAGAGCCCTTAATGTGAATCTAGTGGATCAGCCACTGTGCACAAAAACCCACTTTCTCAAAACCACCTTTCAGTTTTCCATTTATTTATTTTATCATTTTTACTGTCCAGGTTTTAATCTCTTTTTTCATTTATTGTGGATGGAGGCAGGAAGTGGAAGAATGCGATTTCTGCCAGATTCAGGGACTTTATTGTGATTGGAATAGAGAATGACCATCTGGGCTCCTACAAGATCTTGACTTGAGCCAGGTATGCTTATTTATTTTCTAGGGTTTTTTTCATCCAATTTCTGAATCTCAGTTAGCTGCTTGAATCTCTCATTTGGTGTAAGTTTTCTAAAGTTGAGATTTGCCTGTTTGAGAATTTTGTTTCTAGCAAAAAGCTAGTACCTTTTAACTCAGTGTTACACCTCACGTTTATGAACTTCTATTTTGTTGATATTAACAGGTTCAGCTGAGTTTAGACTTATTGAGCTGAAATTATGAAGATTGGATTTCTTCTTCTGGTGGTGACTTCAGTTCTAATGGTCAGCAGCTTAGCTGACCCAGTTGAAGATAAAAATGCCTTGCTAGATTTCATTAACAATATTCATCACTCAAGGCAAGTCAACTGGAACAATACACTTTCCGTTTGTAAGGATTGGATGGGTGTTGCTTGTAACACTGATCAGACAAGGGTTATAGCGCTACATCTGCCTGGTTTTGGAATAAGTGGTCCTATCCCTGAGAATACCTTGTCACGGCTCACAGCTATTCAGATCTTGAGTTTGAGATCCAATGATATAACCGGTCCTTTTCCAAGTGAACTCGCGAATTTGAGAACTTGACGACACTTTATCTTCAATCGAATAAGTTTACTGGGGCTTTGCCATTGGATTTCTTTGTTTGGAAAAATATTTCGGTTATTGATTTGTCTTATAACGGGTTTGATGGAAGTATCCCATCTTCAGTTTCGAATTTGACCCAACTGGTTTTGTTAAACCTTGCTTATAACAGTTTATCTGAGGAAATTCCTGATCTCCAAATCCCGAGTTTGCAAGTGCTGAACTTGTCGTACAATAATCTCGCCGGACCCTTGCCTCAGTCTCTTAGAAGATTTCCACTTTCCGCATTCTTAGGAAACAAAATAGTGTTTGGTTCAGCCAGTTCACCTTCCCCAGCCCCAGCTTTGTCCCTTGGTTTTGACTCACAGACTGACTCGGGGAAGAAGATAGTATTAGGTGAGCATCTTATATTAGGTGTTATCGTTGGTTGTATAGTATTGGCTTTTGTTATGATCGCTGTTGTCATGGTCCTTTGCCAGTCAAAAAAGGGTGATGGTGTATTGCCTGTAGTGAAGTCAAAGAAAAAAGATGTTCCTGTAAAGAAAGGAGTTTCGGAGAGCCAGAATAAGAACAACAAGCTCATCTTTTTTGAGGGTTTTAACCTTGCATTTGATCTTGAAGATTTGTTGAGGGCATCTGCCGAGGTTTTGGGGAAGGGTACCTTAGGGACTACTTATAAAGCAGCTCTAGAGGATACAAACACGATGGTTGTAAAGAGGCTGAAAGAGGGAGGTGTAGGGAAACGAGAGTTTGAGCAACAGATGGAACTTGTCGGAAACATTATATTAGGCATGAGAATGTGGCAGCTCTCCGAGCATATTTTTTCTCCAAAGAAGAAAAGCTTGTGATATATGATTACTTCTGCACAGGAAGTGTCTCAGAAATGTTACACGGTATGTTAAAACTTATTCAGATTCGTACATGTTGATGATTCAGTTAAGTACATGGCTCGGCGATATTTTTCATTTTAGCTTATTGTAGTTATTTTTTTGATTCATTTTGGTGCCTGTTGCAGGAATGAGAGGGGATGGAGTTTATAGTTTAGATTGGGAAACGAGGCTGAGAGTCGCCGTAGGAGCAGCAAGAGGCATTGCTCATATCCATTCGACAAATGGTGGAAAAGTTATCCATGGAAACATAAAATCGTCGAATATTTTCATCAACTCTGAAGGATTCGGTTGCGTTTGTGATATAGGTTTATCAACATTGAACCCAACACCTCTGAAAGAGTCAGAGGCTATCGAGCCCCAGAAGTTACAGATACTCTCAAAGCAACACATGCCTCAGATGCTTATAGCTTTGGAGTTTTTCTACTCGAGCTCCTGACTGGTAAAAACCCAACAACAAGTCCAACTAATACAGATGAAGTCTTTCATTTAGTAAGATGGGTTAAATCTGTGATACATGAGGAATGGACTGCAGAAGTATTCGACATGGAGCTTCTCAAGTATCCGAACATAGAGGAGGAAATGGTGGAGCTATTGCAAGTTGGAATGACTTGCACTGCACGAATGCCCGAAGACCGTCCTAAAATGGCTGAAGTTGTAAAAATGGTATCGGATATTCGGAGAATGAGTACAAGGTCATCATCTGCAGGGCCTAAGTCCGAACTTTCCTCCCCTAAATGCTGAAACTTGATCTTATTCTCTTGCTGCTAAATGAGATGCAGCATCTGCATCAATCAAAGTTGTTGCACCTTTCAACTTTTACTCTTAGATAACATGCTCTAAGTAACTTTACTACAAAAATGAATGTTGAATCTTGACAACTATTGTTTACCGAAATACCCCTGATGATTCCAACCAAGATGCATATCAATCGGTCCAACCGGCAAAACGATTATATTTGTTACACAACCGGTTCGTTTTTGGGAAACCGAACCAATAAGAACCAAAAGGTGTTGCGTGAAAGTGGCGCAGTGATCGGTTGGTTGGACCGGAATAATCAAATTGACTCGACGATTCTGCACCGGTCCTATAAAAGTCCAATCCTTCGCTCGCCTCCTCTCGAATCGTCCGTGTTCGTCTCCTCCGGTCATCTCATCTTCCGGTGAGTTTCGTTTCGTTTCGTTTCGTTTTCTCGTGTCGTATTTTTAGTATTATTGTTTCGATTGTATGTATTAGTTTGGATCTGAGATTTCCGATGTGGTTGTAAAATGGATTTTGCAGTTGTTGTAAATGGCTTCTAAGAGGATTTTGAAGGAGCTTAAGGATCTGCAGAAGGATCCACCTACCTCATGCAGTGCTGGTATGCTTTTCTTTAATCAATATTTGTATATTTGGTTTTGTGGTTGTAGATTTTTTATTCTCTAGTTGGATCTGTTGTATGCTGTTTGAATGAAATTGCTCGTGACTTTTGTTTTTTGCTATTGACGTAATTGTGTCAGTAGATTTTAAATGTCGGAAGAGCTTAAAAGAATTTAATATTTCAAGAGTAAAAGCTGTTGTTTGATGTTTATATTAAATTGCTTGTGACACTTGTTTAGCGTTTGCATTACTCGTTTTTCTTTGCAGCCTTAGAAAGCTTTATTGACAGAGATGACGTTGTGTAATTTAGATATATCGTTAATTGTGAAGTTCATCGACAAATGCATATTTTGCGGACTATATTTTCTCTTTGTGAACAGTAGGTCCTTGAGATCAGAGTGTTGATGCATGAAAATATTCTCTTGTACTCTCTGTAAGAAAACTTGTGTCTTAAGTTGCTCAAAGTTTTTATGAGTTGCAAGAATGGTGTTTAATAGATTTGAAGTAATGGTTAGTCTACACATTTATTGGTAGCAAGATTAAGATGACATACAAACTTTGTGATGCCCTCTCCACCTCTTATGCATTTTGCTTTTATTTTTCACTAGCAAGATTGTTTTATTGCTTAAAAATGTATTTTCTTGTGCCACTACTTTAATTTGTTTTGATGTACAAGAAATATTTCAAGTATATCCATGAATATTACTTAATGATGCTTTTACACTCAGGACCCATCTTATTGTATATAATCGTTGTGAATTACTATTGTTCAGGGCCTGTTGCGGAAGATATGTTTCACTGGCAGGCGACTATTATGGGTCCTGCTGACAGTCCATACTCTGGCGGTGTTTTCCTGGTTACCATACACTTTCCACCAGACTACCCATTTAAGCCGCCAAAGGTATTTCATTTATTCTAACGGCGTATTTATGTAGTACGTTGATTAGGATTAGGCGTGTCTTATCCAGGTTTCCCCCGTGTTGTTCTGAAATGACATCATGATCTGTTCGTGCCATTTTTATTCTTGTATTTAATTCTGGCCGCATGGGCATATCAATTTTTTGTATGTGACCCATTCCAGTGTTAAACTTTTATTCAATGCAAAAGGTCAGGGAACAACTTAGTGCCCAGCATATTGCTGTAGTTTTGTTCTATCCTTCACCCCCTCCCTAATAGCCTCCTGAAAGGCTGAAACTCAAAAATTACATATAGCCGCACATAGCATATCTTTAAGCGTGAAGCCTGTCATGGAGTCATTGTACTGGCAGTCTGGAACTCATCATCTGTAATGAGTGTTGCCTAAACCTATGCCCATGACGTATGTTCGTCCGGGTTGAAATTGTAACCTCTTATGGAAGCTATGTTATTTGTTGTAGGTCACAGAGTTTGTTTTTGGATGAACACATTTCTCATTATCTGTTATTTGCATATCAAATTGTCTATAATTAATTTCGCAGGTTGCCTTTAGGACTAAAGTCTTTCATCCAAACATCAACAGCAACGGAAGTATATGCCTGGATATTTTGAAGGAGCAGTGGAGCCCTGCCCTAACAATCTCCAAGGTATTGAATCTTTATGTTTGAGAACAAACGTTGGCTTATTTTCTATAAGGGCTTATGTTGAATTTTTAAAAGAAGCAAAGATTTCCTAGGTCGGCATTTGTAGCTTCTAAGCACCTCAGATCACAGGCCTAATGATTTATTGAACTATTTATGGTTTACATAAATTTAAAGACGGAATCCTACCTTTTAATAATACTAATTCTGAATCTTGGCCATGTTTTGTGTATATTATAACAAACTACAAAATATATTTTCAGGTACTCCTGTCAATCTGTTCATTGCTGACAGATCCCAACCCTGATGATCCGTTGGTGCCTGAGATAGCTCATATGTATAAAACAGACAGGAGCAAGTACGAGTCAACAGCACGTAGCTGGACTCAGAAGTATGCCATGGGCTAGCAATGGATCTGTGTTCTTTAAGAGGAATCTCTCTTCCATCAGCCTCAGTGATAGCTTACTGAAATGTATGAATTACTCATTATCTTCATAAATGTTGAGTGAACTTTGAAATGGTTCTAGCTATCCAAGAAAAATGCCTCTAAACTGTATAATTTATGTTATCGAATTAAGTTTGTAGAATGTTTCTGAATTTTGTTGCCATACAATGTGTGTGCCAAAACACTCTTGAGCAAGAAGTTGATATAGGATTTCTGCAAAAACATTAATAAAAAGTGGGTCATGTTCAGAGTGACAACATTTTTTAATAAATGAACGAGTACTTATTTTTTCAATTTTACTCCACATGTCAATAGATTGTTAAAGAATCTTTCAATATAAATTTTTTATTATCAGATGTCAATTTTACTTGTCGTTTTGCGGCCGTCTGCTAGCTACCTACCAATTAGCGTCCCTAATGACTGTGAAACCTGATAATAATTAACCACGTGACACATAATTACATGTAAACAGGCTGCGATCTGAAGCTGACTCTCGTACAATATTATTATTTTTAAAATTATTGGATTCGTAAAATAATACTCCCTCTGTCCCGCTAAGTTTGTCCACTTTTCTTTTTTAGCTTCCCCTAATGTTTGTCCACTTTCCTTTATTTTCCACCACACATTTTACTTTTTCACTCATTTACTTATTATTCATTTATTCTCAACCACATATTTTATACTTTCTTTCTATCTTAATTTGCGTGCAAATGGTGCTTTTGGACAAACTCACCGGGACGGAGGGAGTATAATTTTCTATCCTCTGCAACTTGTTGTACTCTCCATTGAATCTCATTTCCAATTCTGGACTCAAATTCTGAATTCCTGACATTTCATAATTAGATTGAGTGAATAAGGCGAAGTTACGTGTACCAAAATTTAGTAGAAACGTTACAGTAGCAGTCACCATCAAAAAAAACAATAGACATAAACAATAAATAAAGATATGAGACAAACAGATTGTTAAATAAAACAAATAAACAACGTGAGACATGACGACATCAACCATCGGATGTATGCGGTTGCGAATCTATCTCAAATACTCCCTCCGTCCCATTATTAATGTCTCATTTCCTTTTTGAGTGTCCCAAAATCATCTTCCCATTTCTAAATCTTACCATAAATGAATATGTCTTCTTTAGTTTTCCACCACATATTTCTCATCTCTCTTTCTTTTTCACCACTTATTATCTATCAAATCACTTTTTTCTCTTTCCTTATCACACAACTATCTTATTTAATTATTTTTTCTTTCATTCCTTAAAAACCGTGCAAAGATCCAAATGAGACATAAATTATGGGACGGAGGGAGTAAGTAGTAAAATAGTAGTCATTTTCTGGATTTTGTCATCATCTTGATAATGCTAAAATCCACTGAATCCCCAAAACAAGAAAAATCCCAAAAAGTAACAAATTCGATTTTCTCTTCTCTCATGCTCATTTTATTATTTCATCGTCCCTCAATTTCCATTCCATTCGATCGTCCTCGTCCCTTTGCAGCTCAACCCTCTCTCATGAAGGTATGTTTTTTTGTTGTCTAGAGAGTTTGGAATTATTTTGAGTTAATGTTGCATTTGATTTTTTGTGTATGAAAACATTTATGAAACCTGATGTTGATGAATTGCTTCATTGATTGATGCTTATGCTGATTACTATGTTTTGTATGTAAATTTGATCAGTATAAATTCTTGTTTCGTGTTCAGCTGAAGATCGAGTAGTAGCAGTTTTACGGACATAGGAGTAATTAATAAGTGGATTGTCATGGTTGAGGAGTTGTGGAGATGGGGTTATTTGTTTCAATGGATATCTTCAGCTGGCACTGTTGGCCGGAGCAGTGGTAGATATGTGCAATCGTCATTTGGAGTTGTGATATCTTCCATGAATCATGCCTTTGCGTCTACGCTCACCAATGCACTCATTGTGTTCGCTGATGTTCTTCTACTAGTACTGTTGCTCTATGTTTTACTAGTTCACATCAGACGATCCTCGACTAGGCTATTGCCTCATGCTTCGACAAAAGACAGTTATGTTCTCAACTTCACGCCATTGCGGATATTTTCTGCTATGTTTAATTCTTGTTTGGGGTTGGGGTATTTCAGCAATGGTATTCTGATTATTTTGGAAGAGAAACGGATACCGACAAACACATCCTTTTATCATTTTGGAGCTGTGTTAGTCTTCCAAGGGATTACCTGGTTTCTGCTTGGTCTCACTTTGAGCTTGATTAGTAGAAATCATTTCCCCAAAATCTTATTGCGCATTCTCTCCGTGGTTTCCCTAATGTTTGCTGCAACACTCTGCATATCGTCGATAACAGCTGCTTTAGTTAACAATGAACTACTGATTTACTCATTGTTAAATATTTTGTCCTTCCCCGGGGCAATTTTGCTGATGATATGCGTCCGAAAGGAGTCCAGTTTTGCGGAAGATGAAGGTAACAATCATCTATATACGCCTTTATATGGAAAGGTTAATGGAGATAGTAAAGGATGCCCGGCTGACAAGGTTACCCCATATTCTAGAGCGGGATTTTTAAGTAAAATGTCATTTTGGTGGTTAAATTCTCTTATGAAACGAGGCGTGGAGAAAACTTTGGAGGATGAAGATATTCCCTTTTTACGCGAAGAAGATAGTGCTGAAGCTTGTTATACTCAATTCATGGGGGAATACAACAAAAGGAAACTTACACAGCGGACATCTCAACCATCAATTCTGTGGACAATAGTTTCATGTCACTGGAAGGAAATTTTTATATCCGGGTTCTTTGCATTACTGAAAATTCTTACGGTGTCTGCCGGACCACTGCTCCTCAACGCCTTTATTGAAGTCGCACAAGGAAACGCAAGTTTCAAATATGAGGGATACATGCTTGCCATTTCACTTTTCTTTTCGAAAGTTTTAGAGTCTTTATCACAACGGCAGTGGTATTTCCGGAGTAGACTCATTGGTATGAAAGTAAGGTCTCTACTCACAGCCGCTATTTACAAGAAGCAAATAAGACTATCGAATGCGGCTAGAATGACGCACTCAGGAGGTGAGATAATGAATTATGTAACTGTTGATGCTTATAGGATTGGAGAATTTCCTTTCTGGTTTCATCAAACATGGACTACTAGCCTCCAATTATGTATGGCCCTCGCCATTGTCTTCCATGCTGTTGGATATGCAACATTTGCTGCTTTTGTTGTCATAATACTCACAGTGGTATGTAACTCTCCACTTGCAAAGCTGCAGCACGAATATCAGTCTAAGCTCATGGTGGCTCAAGACGAAAGGCTAAAAGCAAGTTCCGAGGCTCTTGTGAATATGAAGGTTTTAAAGTTATATGCATGGGAAACTCATTTTAGAAACAACATTGAAAGATTGAGGAAAGTCGAGTTCAAATGGCTTGCTGGTGTGCAGTTGAGAAGAGCATATAATGGTTTTCTCTTTTGGTGTTCGCCTGTATTAGTCTCTGCGGCTACATTTGGGGCATGCTACTTCCTCAAGGTTCCTCTGCGTGCTAGTAATGTGTTCACATTTGTAGCTAGTTTGCGTTTGGTTCAGGATCCCATCAGATCTATCCCTGATGTAATTGGAGTCGTTATCCAAGCAAAAGTAGCATTTGCACGAATAATCAAGTATCTTGAAGCGGATGAACTGCAAAGTGACTGTGTCAGAACCAAGAGAAGCTTCGAAAATTTAGACTACATCATTTCGATAAAATCAGCAAATCTGACGTGGGAAGAGAATTCAGGAAAGCCGACTCTGAGAAACATTACTCTCGAGGTTAGACCAGGTGAGCGAATAGCAATATGTGGTGAAGTTGGCTCTGGTAAATCAACTCTTCTCGCTTCCGTTCTTGGAGAGGTTCCAAGCACTGACGGAACTGTAAGCTTTTTCTCATTCTTACATTGAAGGTTTTTTATTTACAATGAGCGAGTAAGTTTAGTCTATTATCGTCGCTTGTAGATTCAAGTGCATGGGTTGATTGCTTATGTGTCTCAAAGTGCATGGATTCAAACTGGATCCATCCAAGAGAATATCTTGTTTGGTTCACCTATGGACTCGGAAAGATACCAAGGAACACTTGAGAGATGTTCACTAGTAAAAGACCTTGAGCTGCTTCCGTATGGTGATCAAACAGAAATAGGTGAACGAGGGGTGAACCTCAGTGGAGGCCAGAAACAGCGAATACAGCTAGCTCGTGCTCTTTACCAGGATGCTGATATATACCTGTTGGATGATCCATTTAGTGCAGTTGATGCACACACCGCTTCGAGTTTGTTTAATGTAAGCAAGCAAATTATTTTTCTTAATTGGAAAAAGGTTGTATTTGTATTGCAGGAAAATTTCTGTCATCTAACCGAAATTACTTTACTGCAGGAATATGTCATGGGTGCGCTTGCAGGGAAGACTGTCTTACTCGTGACCCATCAAGTGGATTTCCTTCCAGCCTTTGACTCCGTTCTGGTTCGTAACTTTAGTGCTCCTGATTCTGATTTTTGATGCTTTGAGTCAATCCCATAGAGAAGTTTTTTTCTTTCACATCATTACATTTTCTCGTGAAAACTTAATATAATTTCATTACTTCATTCAACAGTTGATGTCGGACGGAGAAATAATTCAAGCAGCACCCTTCACCGATTTGCTAGAATCAAGCAAAGAATTTCAGGAACTTGTCAATGCACACAAAGAGACTGCTGGCTCAGAAAGGCTTGCTGAGGTTTCATCTCCAAAGAAAACCGAAATATCTAAAAAAGAAATCAAAAGTGCTTATGTGGAGAAACTACAAGAAGCACCAAAAGGCGATCAACTAATCAAACAAGAACAAAAGGAAATCGGAGACACAGGATTTAAGCCTTACCTTCTGTATTTGAATCAGAACAAGGGCTACGTATACTTCTCCTTGGCTACATTTGGTCATGTGGTTTTTGTGATTGGTCAAGTATTGCAGAACTCCTGGATGGCAGCGAACGTAGACAATCCGGATGTTACTACATTAAAACTGATAGTTGTCTATTTGGCAATTGGATGCAGCTCCACGCTTTTTTTGCTCTGTAGATCTATATCCTCTGTGTTTTTGGGTCTCCAGTCATCAAAATCGTTATTCACCCAGCTACTGAACTCCCTCTTTCGAGCACCAATGTCCTTCTATGACTCTACACCACTCGGAAGAATTCTTAGTCGTGTAAGCATTTTAGTAAAGTAGTGCAGCTTTCAAAGAATTTTTGTTTTTGTTTCTGACTCATTTATGCCTGATGCAGATATCATCTGATTTGAGCATCGTGGACCTCGATGTTCCATTTTCTTTAATATTTGCTGTTGGTGCAACCACTAATGCCTACACCAATCTTGGAGTAATGGCTGTTGTCACCTGGCAAGTGCTATTCGTTTCCATACCTATGGTTTATGTAGCTATCCGCCTTCAGGTAAATCCTTTAACTTTCTCTCTACATTTTCTCATGATTTTTCAGAATGTAGTCGGGGTGTCCTAAAGTATCATCTTTCGAAGAGAAAACAGTACACCTATGACTTAGACATCTAACGTCACTAGAGCATCAGATTCCCTGGCAATTTGTGATTGATTGTGTTGTTTTACCAGAGATATTATTTTGCAACTGCAAAGGAGTTGATGCGTATTAATGGCACAACAAAATCATTTGTAGCTAACCACCTAGCTGAATCTGTGGCTGGTGCCATGACTATTAGAGCTTTTCGACAAGAAGATAGGTTCTTTTCAAAGAATTTGGATCTTATTGACATAAATGCTAGCCCCTTCTTCCTCAGTTTCACGGCAAGTGAATGGCTAATCCAACGACTAGAGACAGTTAGCGCAATAGTTTTGTCTTCGTGTGCATTATGTATGGTGTTACTCCCTCCTGGAACTTTCAAGGCTGGTAAGATGCTACTTGATCTTAACTATTCCGCACTTCAGTACGTGTATATTCAAAAAATAAGCTTACATTTTTTGTTATTTGATTCCAGGATATATCGGGCTGGCTTTGTCGTACGGTCTTTCGTTAAACATGTCACTGGTCTTTTCTATTCAAAACCAATGCACATTAGCGAATTATATTATATCCGTTGAGAGACTTAACCAATACATGCACATACCGAGCGAGGCACCAGAAGTTATAGATGAGAATCGACCCCCGCCAAACTGGCCGACTGTTGGCAAAGTGGAAATTCATGATCTGAAGGTAAACTATGAGGTTTATTGAAATGTGCTATCTTGAAAAATTATTTGCACCCAACGGTTGTGTTTCATTGCTGAGTGTATGTTTGACGATGATGAAACAGGTAAGGTATAGAGAAGATACGCCATATGTCCTTCGTGGGATCAGTTGTACATTTGAAGGTGGGCATAAGATCGGTATTGTTGGGAGGACTGGGAGCGGGAAGACTACTCTTATAGGTTCATTATTCCGCTTGGTGGAACCAGCAGGAGGTAAAATTGTAGTAGATGGAATTGACATATCAACAATTGGACTTCATGATCTGAGGTCGCGTTTTGGAATCATACCACAAGATCCAACTTTATTCAATGGCACTGTTCGATACAATTTGGATCCCCTTGGAGAACACTCTGACAACAAAATATGGGAGGTAAGACATGACATATTTGTTCTATAAAAGTGTAAACTTTAGTATTTCTACAAGTGTTTGTTTATATTATATTGATACACATTCATTTTTTCATATAAGGTTTTACAAAAGTGTCAGCTGCTTGAAGCTGTTAAGGAAAAAGAGGGTGGTCTTGACTCCTTAGGTAAGTTGCATAATTCTAAAGGTACTAAGCTTGGTCGTAGTTGGGTTTTTAGACTGGTGTTGAGTTTTAAAAAAATTTGCACCAGTTATGGATGATGGATCGAACTGGAGCATGGGACAGAGGCAACTTTTTTGCTTAGGCCGTGCGCTACTTAGGAGAAGCAGGGTATTGGTACTTGACGAAGCAACTGCATCAATTGACAATGCAACGGATTTTATTCTGCAGAAAACTATTAGAAGTGAGTTTGCGGATTGTACTGTCATCACAGTCGCCCATAGAATACCTACTGTCATGGACTGCACAATGGTTCTGGCCATCAGTGATGGTGAGCTTTTTTTGTTAAAAATATATTTATCTTCGACCTCCATCTTCTTCATCTTCATTTCATTAAATCGGGGCATTTCTGAAGATGAGTTGGAAGTAGTGATCTTATTCATTTTGGTTCTGGTTTTGCAGGGAAGCTAGTGGAGTTTGACGAACCTATGAAGCTGATGAGGAATGAAGGGTCATTATTCGGGCAGCTAGTGAAGGAATACTGGTCTCATTCTCAGTAACGACATAACTTGACTGTACTACGGCCAACAAGTAACTAGCACTGAATGAGACAAGTAATGTTTAGGTGGTGTAGATTTACAAGCAAATGGTGATGGCTCATAGTAACTGTTTTGTATCAAATGCTTTAAATTGATTAAATCGAGATACTAACAGCAAGCTGGATTTGCAAAATGGGCATCTTTCAATATTAGTGTGCAAACTCATCCAAAAGCAATTCTCATGTTTTTTAAGTTTTGCTCAATAAGAATTTCAGTTGCTCAAACATGCCTGCAAATTCGCCTAACCATACATCTTAGTCCTTGCGACCAAGAAATACAGCCGTTACATACTTTTAACATCTCCATTGCACAAAAACATGAGGAGCTTATAACCTTTTAATAGCATATTTAACATGTATTGGAACTTAGTTTCATTACAACATGTGTTTGCCAAGAGACGAGAATTTTCAAAACCATTCAATGGGTAAATAGACTCAAGGCCCTCCTAATATGGCGTTCTCAATATCTTCTCTACTTAGAGCATAGCTGAATCTCCTATCGACATCTTTGTCAAGATCCCCAGGCCCACTCTTTAGATACCTGCATGTCATTCAAACACTGAGTTAGCATATGCTTCTAGGAAAGCAAGTTACCAGGTAGCAGTAATACTTAAAAAAATACAGAAATCCCTGAAAGCTGAAATTTCACTGTTCAAAAAATGTCTTGTGCATAAGCATTGGAGTCTCTGTGCTAGTTGAGTAAAAGTGTGAGACTGAAACTAAATTATTATGGCAAGTCATCCAACAAACCAGCTTACTGTAAAAGTCCTGAAGAAAAAGTCTGGAATAAATTCTCTTTTCTTTCCTCAATAACATGAAACATATAAAATTCCGTGAAAAGTTAACCATTTACATTATCTCATTTTACAATCCTCTAAAGTTAAAATGTGAAAAAAAACCAATAAACCAAAAGATGATATCAGTTTAGCATCTCAAGAAAACCTATGAACAAGTGAGACCTATCTAGAAAATTTGGACTCTCATTTCCTAATACCGCTATATTCGACACTTAGTGCTATTGCAAGTTCAATTTCAGCACATATGCACACCATCAATAACATCCAAACTCATTTAAATACACTATCATGTTGACTAACTGAACAAATCTGATACGAAATTCTAATAATGAAAATCGAAAAAATGAAAATGCAGCAGCAAAGTAGGAAAACAACCTTATGTGAGATCAGTGACGTCAAGGGAGAGTTGAGCATGCCATTCATCCTTTTCAACAAACCAAACAGCACGGTCATCCTTACTTTGACGAAACCCTAACTGCTTAAGCCAAGCTTCAATACAAGGCAAGCTATGCGAATACAACGCCTTAGTTTTATCAGGAAGCTTTTTAATCCACTCCGTCGTTTCCACATCACCAGATGGACTCTTCATACATAGCATCACCGTTCTTCTACCTCCGCGTAACGAATTCAACGAATAACGACGATAGAATGCTTTGGTGTTAGGTGTGGCGTAGACGTATGCGCGCGACGGAGGAGGAGGAGGGAGATGAGGCGGAGGATGAAGAAGCGTAGTTGAATAGTGTTGTAGTGAGAGATGACGTCATCGCCGGCGAATGAATTCAACTGAACGCCGGCTTCGTTATCTTCTTGTTTGGTGAAGATTACTTTCACAACTAAACTGCGTCGTTTTGAAAAGATTTCAGTGGGCCTACTCTATTGAACTTGTGAAGTAGGCTTCAGGCCCAATCAGAACTCGTCTCTTCTATCTTAGCGAACTTTTTTGGTAGAAAAATGTCGAAATCGAAGATGCAGTTGCTGACGTCAGCTCCATGGAGGGGAGGCGGAGACGACGACGCCGAGAAATTCGCTGGCGGGAAACTAAGTTAACGAGCCAGCCAGGCGGGACATCGACTATGTACGTTTCCTGATAAAAATTCAAAGAAAGGCGCTGTTGATGATGCCTAATCTGTGACTGAGATCGATCCTGAGCTCAGTTATAGCTTCCAGAGAAATTATCAGGTTTATTAAAATTAATTTGTTTATGCAACTAAAGCTTTGAGTATTAATGATGATTCTTGTGACAATTTGTTCATGTTGTCATTACTACATGTTTGTAAAGTGTCTTGATGTTTTTTGTTTGTTTTGTTTCAGTTTATTCAGCTTGTATTTAGCATCGCAAACTGTCGTCAAGCCTCTTTCTCCTGCTATGGCGCATAATATATCTCGCACCTTGAGTTTCTTTACCCGCATTTGACGCAGTTTTTCGGTAACTCTCTGAGCTAATCTTTTCATTTATTCACTGTTTATCTTTTGTTCTATTGTTTTTTTGTAATATTAATTTATGATATCTGTGGCTGGGACGAGTAAAACTTACATGGGTTTTTTTGATGTACTGAATTAATATTTCAGAAATGTCTAAATTACTAATTGTTGACAAGTCTCTAGCAAAGTCATGAATGGTTTTAGTTTTCTGTCTTTAACCATTTCTGATAGATTGATATCAATGTTTTAGTACTATGAGATGTAGTGTTTCAACTTTTTTTTCAAGAAGCATATAAGCTAACTGTTAATTTTATCGCCTTCTTATACCTCTCATATATGTTACGTCGTTTTGTCTACATTGGACACTGGAATTTAGGTCTATCCTGTTTGTGTTCATAATTTTTTTGTAAATGGGATAGTTGAATGGGCTGCCTCATATTCGTGTAACCTGCTGAAGACATACCACCTCTTTTGCAGATCCTGAAGGTATAGCAAATGCCTAAAAGTCTCTAGGCATTGGACAAGAAGATAAAGTCAGACATGTACGTGAGTAATAGTTGTCAGCTGCATTTATCCTCTTTGTAAGTCTTAATTTCATTTGTGTTTTATCCCATCTCATAACGTCTGGGTCCTGACTCCTGATGCGCGATCCCATTTGAAGCATATACTAATATACCATCCTTCTGATACATTTTGCTTAATGAAATGATGTTTTTCTTTCTCAAGTCACATGTTCTTGTTTTTTCATTTTATTCACCATTTCATTAAAAGAATAATTATGAACCGTCGAAAAACAAGTTTTTGGATGTTTTTCCACTCGGTTTTTCGTGACATCACTTTGTGTTTTTTACAGTTCAGACTTCAGACGGAACCTTTGCAAATATCTCATTAGGAAGAAAACAAGGTTAGAGTTTCAGTTTCGCAATATTTTAACTGACTAACTACCTTATAAATATAAAAAGATATATTTAATCACACTCGAGTATCTTCCTATATATATAAAGCCCAAGGGTGTGAATTGACGGTTTCTTTTTGAAGTCACAATTCACATCCCCATTTTACCCCTGGTTAAATCAATAATTACGATTTCATATAATTATATAGTTGTGATAGACTGCATATTTATTATTTTATGTTATTTTAAGCATATTTTAGATTAATTAGTGCACAAATGTGCACCAAACTACTAGTAGATAAAAAAATCTTAAAAATTTCAATCCCATTTCCTAAACACTTTTTCTTCCAAAGAGAACTTTGATAAGGGTAAAGAACATGTCTACTAGCATGCTTATCTTGCAAATAGCATTTTTTGCAAATGGATAAGGGTAGTATTCTTATCTCATTTTTTATTTACAAAAGGAGAACTTACAAAGCTATAAAACCTCCCATTTACAACCAAAGCAAAAAAGAGAAGGAAACAAAGATATAGAAAAGGGTTAAAGAACTTAAAGCTGAAAAAGGGTATGTATGATATGAATGAATAATAACATATGGAGCCATCCAAAAAGATGACAAAAATATGGAATCCAATCTTCCAAGTCAAACCTTTATATGCCAAACCCTAACAAAAGGAAGTTAAAGCAACACAACAAACACTGAAAAGAAAGAAGAAGAAGACTCATGTGTCTGCAAATGTAACACTCCTTTCATAAAGTCACACTCTTAGTCCAAACCTCGAAAATCGAAATAGGTGCTTCAAAAACAAAGCTTTTGCATAACTTATAAACAAAGCCTGATCCTTAGTTGAGAAACTGTTGGACATTTTTATCTTTTGAAATTGAGGGTAAATTAGGAAAGTAAGAAAACAAGGAACCGAACAGAAGTACGAAGAGGTGGAGTAAAAGGAAAAGGTGAAATCACGTGAGTAGAGGCAGAGGATCACGTGATTGTCTTCCACAAAGTGAGTGCTTGTTTTGCCACCATATAAAATGCTAACAGATAAAAGTCAGTAAACAGAACAGAGCATAAACCAGAGCGCATCGTATTTCAAGTGTTCTAGTGACCGAGTGCTGCTTTTCATAATGGAAACGCTCAAGAACCTCAACAAGCTATGGAGGAGCTCTGCTTCTCTTCCAGTCACTACTACTACTTGCTCTGACGCTGCAGCTGCTGAACGAGTTTTGAAAAAGGAAATTACTGCTAGAGAGTATGAGGAGGATGTGGAAGATGATGAGGAAGAGTCATTTTTTGAGCTGGAGCTGGTGATGCTCAACAACACAAAAACAACTTCAACCAGAAACAAGGAAAATGAGAACTTGGGCAGAAGGATTGTCCCTATAGAGCTTGATCTGAAGTCAAAGCAACATCCTCACTCTCCGATATCGATTCTGAAGTCAGCTCCCAAGTTTAAAGTATCTTTATTCAGAAAACCCAAAGATGACCACAACTCAGATCTGAAACCAAAACCCAAAACCGACGATGAAAAGTACACTTTCAACAAGGCCCCAACTGCCACAATCTCAACGCTCATCAGAGAAAGCATCAGCCCAGTTTCAAAACCTAAAACGCAGAGCATTAGCAAAACAGAGGATGACTCGTCGAAGCGGTTCTCGAAAGACGTAATGCATAACTACTTGAAGCTCAAACTCATCAAACCCTTCCACTTAAAAGCCGCAAAACGTAGTACTACAAACAAGTCGAGACCTTTCGAGTCTAAAGATGATTGCTCTGTTTCTTCTTCACCTGCCCACTCGTTGAAATGGAGATCTTCGTCAGGTGGGTTTAGGGTTGTATGCAAGCAGCTTGGGAAAAGTAGATCTGCATCGTCGATGGTGATTGGTAGCCGGAGGGTTGAGTCTTTGGAGCATGATGACGGTGGGATACAGAGCGCCATTCTTCATTGCAAGAGATCATTTAATTCCTCTAGAGGTAGCTGCAAACCCTAACTATCACTTTTTCATATTAATTGATCTATTTTTATTTATTTATTTTTGTGGTGCAGATGATTCATCAATGCATTCAAGATCAAGCAGTGACTCGAGAGAGCAAGAACCCAACATTGACAACTGACTGTATGATCTTGAAGAGTGTGATGCATTAGGGTTTTTAGTATTTGCAAGTACAGTTAAGTTTGGTGGTAGGAGTGAGCACTTTAGTAAGTAGTGATGTTATGGTGATATGATGTTTCAGTGAAAACTGATGAAATTGCTGTTTGGCTGATATAAATGAAAAGTAAAGAAAATCATGATTTTGGTGTTTTCTTTGGTACTGGTGTTCTACAAGTTTATCATTTGAGCTGTGAAAATGAGGGTGTCCCCAAGGGTCAAAAGATTTACTACATGTCAGACTTTTAGTGGCTTGGCTCCAATAACTGACCTCATTCATCATTCCATGCTCTTCAACTTTATGGTGTGTTTAGGTTTTGCCGCTCTCCTCCAATCCCACATCTGTTGCTGTTGGACTTTTTTGAAAGCCGAGTTCTTCTCTTTAGCAGCAGCACTACCACAGTAACAATCTTTGTTAATTTATACTTTGGCAAGTTTGATTGATGCCATTTTTGGTCACAAGAAAAGGTTATGAACCGAGATGAAGAAACTAGTAAGTGTCGCTAATCAAGTCCGAACACTAAAATGGTCTTCCCGACAATTTCCAATTGATATGAATGATGGAATGCGACCGGGCTAGCTAGTCAAAGTTCAAACATAAGGGTGCCCACATAGTTCAAAAGACACGGCAGCCCGCAAGTTTTACTTTTGTCATTCGAACATGTCACTAGCTACACTTGAGAATGGGGTCTTACCAAGCGTAAATGTTGAACAAAAAACACTGTCGTGACTAAGAAGCTCTTCATTTACTAAATAAGGACCACACATGAAGTATGCACTAGGCAGTAGCATTGCATGAGTTGCGTCTCATTTATGATCAGTTTGAATTGTTCAAGCTGCCGTTGGACTAATGGTAGTTCCAACCCATATTGAAGGACAGTTACGAATGCATTACACATCACGACATTACCATCAGTTAAGTCAAGGACAGTTCTACCTTCCACATGCAACGGCTTTAAGATGTGTGCCTTCCTGGTGTTTGAAATTATGCTATTATCACGCACAAAAAAACTAAAATGATCAGAATATAATGGAGAATATCCTTGAGCAACTTTACTTCGACTAGGTTCTGCTAGTACTACTACCTTACCTCGAAATCCGATATGAAAATCAGAATTTTTCTTAAAACAAACTTACCTTTCTCGAATGCCTTAGTTCATTTGTCAAAGCAACACAAAACCTGAGAACATCCTTTATTGGGGAACGTAAGGCGTACCTGATAGTCGTCTGCTTCATCACAGCCTTCTGCCCTTCTTTTCCAGCACTGACACTGACCTTAACTATTATGTGCATCAGTGCATGCTATCAACATAGTGAGTCGCAGATTTCCAGTGAACATAGTGAAGACAGAATAAAAAACAGTCTACATAAGAAAAGCACTATAAAGCTCAAGTTACAGAGTGCCTGCATTGGTCCAGGAAGGTATTGCTTGATGGTCAAGCCCCCGGTCTGCATTACTTGATCAAATCCTGCAGCTTCAAAGATGACCAAACTCATGTCAGTAAAACAAATGCTTTAGAAAAATAACTAAGATCTAGATAAGCTTGTTATTTTGGTTGTCATAGCATAACAGTTCCTTTATTATAAGTAGAAATCAAAATCTGGGGACCAGGACAGGGAACATAATGTATGTATGTCATTCTTGAAAACAAAACCAATTCAGATACATATTATTGGCAAATGGTTCAAGGTTTTCTTTCCTCCATATTCATAAAAAGACTTTCCAAGTCACAGAGGGGATACTTAGAGAAGAGGCTTTGGCATCTGGCTTGCTTCATCTCAATAAGCTACCACAAACTTGACCAGTAAATCACTGCGTCAGCTTAGGTTCCTTTGCTTCTGGCTCCTCTATCTTTTTCGTAGTAATAGCTTCCAGCGTCTTGTAAAACTCCTCAGGTAGAGGCCCAGGTCGGTGCAATGGAACATGCTTTGGAACTGGAGCATCGTTTTCAATAATCTCAACCTCGTGGTCATCAGGGACGCCCCATGGATCCCATTCTGTAAAGAAACATTTACAAACTCAAATAATGAAGTGGATACTGTATTAACTTCAAGTGTTATCACAATGCACAAAAATAAACTCAAAACAATAGAGCATACACACTTCAGAATCACCATAGAAATCAATCAAATGCATCCTTACGGTTTGATTTGATCCCAAAGAAATCTATATTTCAAATTCAGCACTCACCCTGAACACCCTTTTTAACTAACGAAATACTAAATAACCTCTCCTGTCAGCTAAAAATATCATCTACACTTCATCCAGAGGTCAAAATGCACTGATTCACACAACATAACCGTCATGCAACTCAACAAGTTACCACACAAATCAGCATCCTTAAAATTCATCAATTGTTATCCATCAAATATTATCAAGCATCATTCTAGTTTAAACAGTTTATCATACCAGTTTATCAGCAGTTGATGCCAATACAAATTGTTGAACCTGATTCCAACATATAACCAGATGCAATGAAAGCATGGAACACATAAATCTAGTTAGATTACCAACTAAATGTGATCACAGTTCACACTGACGCTCAGCTTACATTAAATTATCAGTATAACACTCCTACCTAATACCGAAGATATTACTATGAGTCTATGCTGCAGATCTTACTACTCTTAAAACTAAGTCATCCAATTCATAAGCAAATGCGAATCATACCAATCATTTTGCCAATTAGGGTAAGTTCATCGCGAGCCTCTTCAATAAGCTCCTCAACCTGACCACAACCAAGACGTTTCTCAATTACTTCCCAATCTTCCTCCTCCTGACACACCTTGAGCCGATGGCGAGTGAAACTCTCAACAGCTTTTCGATATCCTTCGTCTTCAGGAACAGCCTTGATCTCGTTTAGGGTTTTGCTGTAGAGCGAGATGAGGACTTCTCTAGCGTTAGGAACAACATCTAATCCAACTATACCTGTAGATTCCTTCACTTTCGCCATCAACGGCCGCGCGAATCTCCGGAGAAACATCTCGTCGTCGTCTTCTTTCGCTACCGAAATGCGATTCGATCTCGTGTAGTTTGTATCGGATTTCGTCAATCTAGAAGTGTAAGCCCCAGCCCAACAATACGGCCCAAACGTTTATAAGGGGCGATGCCTAGCCTACTAGTCATATTTTTGGTCGAGCTTTTAAAAACGCTCAGGTTCGAGTCGTTTTGGACGCACCATTTATATTTTCTTTCGCCTTCGGAAGTGGTGCTAGATCGTTCGCGAGATGTTACTGAATTCGCTTATAAAAATTTTCAAAAAAACATCTATTATTTCAGGAAAATGATTTACCATACACAAGAAAACCATATAACCTACCAAACTCAATCCAATGACTCCATAATAACCCTGTTTTTCAGTCCATGGATGTAAATCTAAAGGAAATAGCTTAGTTGTTCCTTCTTCCTCGAACCGCCTTCTCCATACAAGTCATTCCATTGTGTCAGTTCGCTCATAATCGATCCCTCTGCAGCTAAACTCGCAGCAACCTGAATCACAAAATTATTACAAGTTATCACCTGACTTGAAGCAAATCAGACATTCGACGAACTCTAAGTGTTATATGGTGAAAGTGAAACTGACTAATATTTACCTGTGTCTTGGCATGTTTCATATCTTCCATGTTCAGGGGTCTTAAAGTGATTACTCTCTCCTCTTTACCTTCACTTGTTTCCTCTTTTATATCTGCATTTGCACTCTCCGCAGCTTTCTTCTTCTTTTCCTGATTTCAAAGATGGCATGTACGATGAGGGGCCGTAACAAAAAGCTATTACATAAAAGTTCGCAAGCTAATGTTTTGAATAAATACCAAATCTTTCATTCTCTCCTGCTTTATCAGCTCTCTCACTGGACGATACGCTGCTGTTGTGCATAAGTTCTGTTTCGTACAAACAAAATGATGATCAATAAGAATTTTAAAGTCTGCATTTCTGAAATAGCTGAATGCATTTGGATATCAAACCTTGAGATCACTTCCACTGTATCCTTCAGTCATTGTCGCTAGTTCTTTGAAGTCCAGATCATCCACCTTTTCTTTTGCTAAGAGGGTTCTTAGTATCATTTCCCTATTATCCACCGACGGTAGGCCAACCATAATTCTGTTTACATGAAAAAAATTCAAATTTAGCAAACTGAAAACTGAATTTCGTAATTATATTTTTAACACGATGAGAAACCTGCGCTCGAATCGCCTGATGATTGCCTCATCAAGATCGAATGGCCTATTAGTAGCTGCAAGAACGAGAATTCTCTCCCCAGCTTTCGTAAGAAGTCCATCCCAATGTGTCATAAACTCATTCTTAATCTTCCTCATTGCTTCATGCTCACCAACTCTTGTCCGCTGCCCGAGCATGCTATCAACTTCATCCACGAAAATTATAGTTGGGGAGACCTTAGCTGCAAGAGTGAATAAAGCTCGAACATTTTTTTCATCTTCTCCAAACCACTTTGATGTGATTGTAGACATTGAGACATTAATGAAACTAGCTCCAGCTTCATTAGCAATGGCCTTGGCTAGCATAGTTTTACCCGTGCCAGGAGGGCCGAAGAGCAATATTCCCCTGCAAGGTTTAAGCAGTCCACCATTGAACAGGTCTGGCCTTCGCAGAGGGAGCATGACTAGCTCCTGAAGTGATTCTTTTATTTCGTCCATGGCACCGATATCTGCAAATGTGACTCCAATCTCACTTGCAGGGATCACCTCTGGCCTTATGCGTTTCTCAAATTCATTATCTGGAGGAACTTCCTGATAACATCATTTAACATTATAATTTTCAGAGAGACTTGAACTTTTCAAACTACTCTTGCATTTACTTGGCAGTGCAGTTGTGAAGATTAACAATGAGTCAACTCACCACCTTTGGCGGAGGAGAGGCGTCTGCTTCTTTCTTTGCGGCCAGGACAGGCTTCTCAGCGTCATTTTTGTTTTCTGGAGCGCCACAGTCAGCCTTTGGCTCAGTCTTTATTGCACTAGTTTCTTCACCTTCATTATTCTGAAATCGTGAATACCACATCGATCAGTTTCATGGAACTTTAAATTGACCATGTACGCATTTATATGGCAAACCTTGGCTCCGTTGTTGGAATCCAGTTTCATTGTATCTTTTTTCAAACCTTTACCCTCCTGGAAAATGCTCAGCCCATGCGACAAGCTGTTTGTTCATATAAAACATGTATTCAAGTTGTTAAATATTTCTGCTAATGTTGAGCCAAGAATCAAGTGAATAAATGTTGGGAAGTACCTTCTAGACGATATCATAAGCCTTCCATTACGATATTGCGGTTCACTAGTATTCATCAAGTGATACGATAGAGCTGACACCACGATTTCATCAATGTAGTTACTTAAAACCATAGTATCTGTTCCACAGATAGAGCTCAGGTCATCACATTCAAGGTCATTGGCCGCAAGCACCTCCATGATATGATTTTTGTTGTCTTGAATTTGTATAGCTCTAAAGTCTTCCTCCATTTGGGCTTTCCAGTTATTAAGATGATTTTCATCATCAGGCGGTGAGATATCAATACTGTACGGGAAAAGAGTTTCAACTCGTGCATTTGGTTCTCGGTAATCATTATCAGAATCCATCAACTGAGAACCAAGTACGAGTATCCGTCCTGAAAGCTTATTCAGCAACTTGTTAAACAGTTTGTACAATCTTTCTGATCGCATGAGAACCTTTTCAATGTCTCTAATGTACAATATGATTGGGCTACTTTCAGATACTGAAACCAAAACCTGCAAAACACGTGTTCTTTTTTCAGAAAACGCATAGACAAAAGATATGATGTCAAGTTTATTCGTGTCTGACCAACCTTGTAAACTGATTGTAGAAGTAGTTTCTCATCGAAGCACCAACTGCTCGTGCGTCTCAGCGGAGCTGCAAAAAATAAAAATGGTTATTAAACATATTTAAAAGTTTAAGGGCATTTAAAAGTTTGTACTTTGTGTTCAACGAAAAACCTGGATTTGTCTGAGATGAAATACTGCTAAGATCAGATGCTGCTGATGCGTGCCTTCTATGCCTTGGAGGATTATTAGATCCCTCCATTCCCCTACAAGGATATATTTATGTTAGCGGCAACAGCGTTGGAAAAATTCTTTTTAGTGTAACAAGTCTCGGTCCAGTGAATGGTTACCTAGATTTCAGATCAATGTTACTGGTTTGTCTACGCAGTAAACCTGCGAGAAAGGAAATTAGTCAGGATGACGAATGAGCTACGAATGGTAGAGCACCAGTTCAATACTTCAATCAAACACGTAGTAAGTTCTAGTCCTAGTTGTTCAGGCATTGAGTCGAGCAGCATTTAGTGTTCTCAACAATATTAAAACCTCACAACGCCTAGCAATATGATATTTACTAAAATTGCTGCTCCATACCTTTACTTTCATCTCTTGGTGGGAGCTTTGAAAATGAACCAATTATACCGGATACTTTCTCAAAAGTAAGCTCTGAGATTGATCGCTTAAATGGCTAGAACACACATATCAAGGGGATCAGGAAGGTAAGTCAGCACCTCAATACTCAATTTTATAGAAGTTCAATTACCATAAAAAACTTACTTGTTCCTTTTTCTGATGACCGTACTTGCTCTGGACCTGCGGAGACATACTAAACCATCATTCATGAAAATAATAAGGTAAGCCCGTCTTTTGGTTAAAATGTTTTGTTTGTTTACCTTCAGTGAAAAATCCGTCAAATCTAGCAAGAGCAACTTTGCCTCGAAAAAGTGAGATAAGGCCTTGGCGAGCATTTGGTGGTAAGTTTCTAGTGAAAACAAAAGGAGAATGTCTCAGTCAGGTCATGTAAATAAAAGAATTGCAGGCAAATTGTATCATCAAAACATATAACTAACCGGCTGGTCCAGATAGTAGGATAGCTCTACTAGCAGGCGCAAGGTTTCGAGTGTACTTAGAGATTTCAGAGTGTTTCAAGTGCACATAGGCAGCATTTGTCAACAATGCCCGTGTTTGCTCACTGTATTTTACACAATTAGTGCACAGATAGGATCAAATTAACATGTCGAACTGCAATTCTATCTGAATCATTTGCAAATCAAGAACAACCAAAAGCAAGACATAGGCGAAAACAGAAAAAAAATTGATTGATTACCTTAAATAGTATGGAAATTCATCAAATTTAACCTTACTCTCCCTTCCATCAACAATCAATCTCATCAACTCTTGTTCAATCTTTTCGCCTGATAACCCCTCGGACACTGCAGTAGATGTATTCCATCTCTGGCCGGAAGCAAATCCAAGCCCAACACCCACTCCAACCCCTAAGGCAGATATCAGAATATGCTTCTGCTCCATTCTCCTTTCAAATTTCAAATCTCTACAAATCAAATTCAACCCTTCACTTCTTCTTCTTCTTTCAATTCTTAAAAAATCAAGAAAAGATTCAAACTTTATACATCAAATGATGTAAAGATCATCAAATCAGCAATACCCACATCGCAAAATCCAATCTTTTAGTAACTTAAGCAAAGATAGTAACCAAAAATGTAAGGGAGATGTTGAAATAAGAGCGGGAAGAGATGAATACCAGATAATTCAGAGTGTGTTTGATTTCAATGTCGGAGCGAAAACCTCGGATGAATCGAATAGAATGTGTCTGAGATTCGGAACATCGATTGGGTTGTTGGTTGTAGGATCATCGATTTAAATAGAGATTCAATTCAATTGATGTCAACAGACATCAACATGTCTTTCTCTCTCCGACCATTAACCTCTTTTCTTTTATTCAGGCCATTGGGGTTGTGACACGTGGATGTAGCTACTAATTTTGCGACCGGTAAATGGTTGGATATTGTAGTTGGGATCTAATTGTACATTCACTTTGGTGTGTATTTTTTGTTATTTATTAGGAACATGAATTATTGAAAACGAAGACTTTGAGGTACAATTGGTGAGATTGAGAATGTGCATGTTGTAGATGCATGGAGGGCTCCAGTCACATGCAGCTGTCCATGCTGTGTCTTTTCCACTTTGTTACATTTTCAACCAATGGATTGGTGTTTCCTTTGATGCGTTGTGACCAGAGTTTATTGTGATTACACGACTAGATTTGTGGATTTTGGTTGGGTCTCCACCAAGCAAAGCAGCTATATTTCAAGTATATATTTATTCCTGTTTCGACTTTTATTAGGTATTTGCATAGGCTTTACACGCAATAATACAAGTATAAGGGCGGCCAGCCACTGAGATCAACTCTCACTGTCCTTTTTACTAACCAACAAAGTTGAGCTTGGAAGAAGCCTTTATGAATAATGAGTTGAGTTTGATCTTTTTCAAACCGAAAGAGATCTTTGTAAAGCCCATCATTAACAGTTGATTGGGTATCAACTATCAAGCAAGATGCTTTTTAATTTGGTAAACATTCCACCACAGTTACAAAAGGACTTTTGAAAGCAATAATTTGATAACAAAGCTGACAAAGAAAGCAATATCAAATCGGAATATCTGAATCCAAAGTAAAAAAGTGGTGCCATTTTGTCCTGAACAGCAGCTCAACTTGAGTTTCGAGTCTTGACACATATGATCAGGTAAAAGGCTACTAGATTTGGTGCATTCAGTACTCTAATAGTATTGTTGGTGTTTCAGCCAGGCAGCAATCCAGAGAATCAGCATTGCCACATTGCATTAAAAAAGTTGGAGACTGAGGACTTTCGCAGGGCGGTGATAATTTGTGTTTCATTTGGAACTCGGGTTTACTGCTCAGGGGAGAGCTTTCATCAGACAGCAACTCAGGCATCTCTATACTGAGATCCATGTCCTGAAAGCAAATGTACAAGAGTTAGAAGGGTGTGCATATCAAAGCAAAGTAGCAATTTAAGATGTGAGAGAGACAGAGAAGCCCTAACCTCTTCCGTCAATGAGTGGAGATAGAGACCCTTACCAAAGGATGAATCTAAAAAACAAGAGGGATTGTTAGTCTGATGCAGTGAAGCGTTAGAAGAAAACAAGGTTTTTGAATTTCATTACCTGTACAGTGACCAATTGTTTCCAGAAAGTAGTCCATGTCAACAGCTTGTCTTTGGGTCTTGATACATTCAGCATGATTGTGCTGAAAACCTTCGCCAATATCATGATCACCATGTTCCAAAACATTGACACTCTTGTCTTTCTTCTTTTGCGACGCCTGAGGCAAACCAGGTTTCCTCGAATTTGAAATATCACCAAGTGGCTTCCTCGCAGCAGGTGTAACACTTTTCACAGATTTAGACAGACATTTCTTTCCATTTAAGGGAATAGTTGCTTTCAGTTTCAGGACACCTTTTTCATCCAGGTTCTGCTGCTTCTGTGCTACATGGTTATGTTGAGGCTTCAGTGAGTTTGAGTTGAATAATTCCCCAAGTGGCTTCCTCCCTGATTTGTTTGGTACTTTCGAATTAACACCATTCCCACCAACAGACACCCCTAAAACAAAGAAATGTCATATAATTAGCGAGAGCCTATGGCAATCAGCATAAGTGTGTTAAAGTACCATTACCTCGGTCGCGAAACTGGGCATTCTGAATCACACTGTCGAATTGTGTTGCAAGTTAGAATCTTTTACAAAGCCTGCAAGAAACAAAGGAAAAACTCTTCAGGGAATCAAATGAATAGTTTTGCAAATATTATTAAATGCCCAGCCTGCCAACACAAACCTTAAATTGACTGCAGTGGTTAGCAACAAATCGGAGTAGATGCACGGAGAGAAAATGACTTACCGATGGTTGATGATTTGAAAAACTCAAGATTCAATTCGTCGCGATCTTTGATTGTTGTTGTCGGTCTTGAATTTTCCGTGAAGTTGTTTTTCTGGAGGAAGACGGTTTTGAAAAAGGAGCGTGGAAGTCGGTTTATCCCAACTGTAACTTACCAATTTGGTGACATGAAAATGACAAATATGCCCTTTATCAATGAGGACATGATTATTTTTTGAAATAAAGTTATATTAATAATCGTCAATCCTCAACTATACCTAAAATTTAACCTCGACTAAAATTACATCTTTCGTTCTCACATAAAATTATCGTCTCTAAAACTTAATCCAGTTTTGCTACATACATTTTTGAAAATGCGTTGTGTTACCCTATTTGATCTTTGGGTCATTATTATTGACAATGTACAACATTAGCACTTTCCAATCTGCCAAAATTCCTAGATAAGGCGGTCATGATAGTAGAGCTCCATGGGAATTTACTGTAGATTTTACCGCTGACGCCGGACATATTCCTTCATCTGCTCATGGATTTCAAGTTTGACTACAAGCCTCATTGCCTTTGGATCTTCATACAACAAACCATTCCATTCTCTAGCAAAGTCGCATGACGACTCGAAAAGTTCCTGCATAACGTGTGAAATGATGTAAGATTTGGTGAAGAATATTACCAGAGATGTGCAGAGCGATTAGTGATTACCCTTGAAGGGAATTCATCGTAGAGAACAGAATGTGTCATCTCAACCCTATTCATGTCCGATTCCCACAATCGAATCTGTTTACAGATGATTACAAAAGGAACTAATAAGTTTCCAGCACAACTAAAATTTGTAGAACGGAAAAAACCTCTGATAAAGAAGAAAGACAAGGTAAACCTGATCTGTGACGTTTTCAGGCACTGAAGGTACCCTATCGACAACACGAGGATGTGCATTCTGTTGAAGAAATGCAATTATCTGCAAAAAGATACCCAAACAAATAAAAATTGAGCTGTTAACCATCTCTTGTAGTTTCTAAAGTGCATGCGACATTCCGGTCCACGTCTGTTTATATTAAACTTTCAGTTGCACGTTAAAAATGAATTCAGTTCAATATTCCATCTTAGTACTCGAACGCTATTTTAAGTCACAGGTCTTATCCTAACATTTAACTGTTATTATCGACATTAAAATACTACCACTGTTAAATTTTTAGATAACAAGTCTCGAGTTAGATTCTTCATTTAAATTGTACCAATCAAGTCGAGATTAATTCAACAGCAGTAGTTCAGCGTGAAATAAGACATTTTTAATCTAAAAGATATGCAGTCTAAAGCGCACCTGGTCAGATGAGATACCATTTTCAAAAGCATTGTACAAGCTTTCTTTGGTAATTGCCGCAACAATGAGATTTGGAAGTTGATATTCAATCCTTTATATGAAACACAGAAGTAAAGATAAATATAAGAATGATGATCAAATATCAACAACGAATTTAATCATTAGCCAAGCAGAGTGTAACTGACTGCCACACCTGGAGAATAGGCGGAGCATTTCACAATGTAATTTCGATGTTGAATAAGCATACATCCTAAAATTTGTTTCAACAACAACAAAACCCTGAAATATGAGATAAAAAAGATGAAAGCCATAGTTTTAAAAACTTTGACCTTGCAAATATAATTTTTTTCGATAGCGGTTACATTGGGTACAATTCATAGACCTTGCAAATATAATTAGAAAACAAAAATCGCAAAGAAATATTAAAATCACCTCCTTCCGGGACGATGCATCTGACAGACTAATAGAAAGGTTTGTTGCTAACTTTGTAGGAATGAACCAACTTTCTTTTCTGCCCTGAAATAGTAATATATCGATATAAAATCTAAAAAAGCAGACCTGACTGAAAAGACCAGGTTTATTAATGATATTCACCTGCTGAAGTTTGACGAGCCCCAGATCTGCAAGGTCTTTGATTGTGACCAGTTGAATGTCATCCAATGTATTCATGTCATAAGCCTGATAAAAATTAATCTTAAACCAAATCTCCAATTATCCACATAAACTAGTTTATCGAGGAAATTCACGACAAGAAGATTTATCTGATGATAAGATCCCCACCTCCCCGGGTACATGAAAACTCAATTCAAGAAGGAATGAAATCAAATCTGCAGGATCCAAGTCTCTCTCCTGCAGAACCACAATCCATGGAAATTAATAATCAGATCCCAACAGCACAGCGAATAATGCGAGATTATAATATGAGAGTTGCGAGTCATTTAGGAAAGAAACAAAACTCCTATACCTCAGCATTATTGATGTAATCCCTGATGATGTACCATAATTGTGCATTGGTATCCATTAGCTGTAAATCACACAAGTCCTGTTATTATTGGAAGCATTACAGAATGCACTGGAAGAAAGGAGCACGATGCATACCAAGAACCGGAAGCCAGTTTCTGTTAGCTTGGGTGCTTCCCTATCTCTTTGAGATGAATGATTTACACAATGTTACAAGGAACAACGAGTTAGTGAAGCCCCATCAAAAGATAATAAATATTAAATTAGATATCAACTAGAAGCAATATATAGTACCATATGATAACCAACCTTTGACTCACAAGTCCACGCTGAAATAATTTCATCATAGATGGGCTGATGTTTGTTGGTTTATCGCCTTGACCAGAGCTTATTAGGTTCAACAAGAAACTCTGATTGAAAATTACATGTTAGTAAACGAAACATGCATCCATCAGTTTGTATATGGTAATTACTACCTCCCACTGTTGAAGGGCATAAGCTTGAAGTTCATCCAAACTAGGTAGCTTTACACTAATGCTAAATGACATAGGCTCCCTTGGTAAGATTCCGCTGTAGTAAGAAACATGTATGACATAAGCTAACACATGATGGTTGACAATATTATAACTATGTATTGTGTTTAACCACATAACAATTGCCTTATGAATAATTTGAAACAAGTAGATATATTTGTACCCTAATGTTACATGCTGTCGTAGGTTAGCCTGGAATTTGGTGTTTAAGCGGTAACTGATTTCCCTTTTCCTGTCAGGGACACATCACTAAAAATAAGCAAACCATAAAGTGGATTTGGTTTAAAGGAGTGATGCTGTCGTAGTGTTGTGCACTTCACATGTGAATGAATGACAAGTTTATTTCATTCACTTATACAGCACACAACACTTAGCCTGCTCATAATATAATAGAGCCTGCTCATAATATAATAGATCGGCCTATTCATCCGACTCAGAACATTGACACGGCTCACTTCAGTGTATAATTTTAGAGGATGATAAAGAGCATCAAAAAAATAGTATGGGTATACCTGTCAACAGTTTCTTGAAATATTCTCAGCTGAACCAGTCGGTCAATTGCCACCTTATGTTAGAAAGACCATCTTTCAGCACCCACTCCTCCATCAACTTAGCAGCTACTGGCTGATCAATGTAAAGCATTTGAAGCACATATTTCTTGGCAAGAGGTGGCAATGACCTGACAACAAATATCACAACACTACCAATTTCACAATCATAAATTTTACACAAAACTGACAAATCCAAATTCAACTCATTAACAAAATCCCAAAAAAATCATCAACCAACACAATCATGAATCAACTCATAACAAAGCAAAACCTAAATCCAAAAACAGAACTTTTTTACTCTCCCAATTGAAATTTGTAATGAGAGAACCTGAGTATGGCTTCACATATAAAAGTGTTCTCATAAAGCCTGTCCAGCTTCACTGCCGGCATCGCAGCCACCATGTCCATAAAATTCTTCGCAATAATCCTCACTTGCGGCATCCTGACCAACCCCTCGTACTCCAATCTCAAAAAAGATCAAAGCTTGAGCGTCTCCACATCTACAACCTTCAAACCGACAGCAACAAACGCTAGACAAAAACTACATGAAGATGGCGAAATCGGCCCAATATGAAGAACGGCCCAATTAGTGTGACAAAACCCTCAGCAGCTTTCATCAATGGCGAACAAGAGGCAATGGGAAGCGAGGAAGAGGTCCAGAGAAGCCAATCCCAACCTGTTTCCAAAAGACCCTTTCTAGAAGAAGTTACCCCAAAGTAGCAGAACTTGACACAAATGAGCCTCTTAAAAAAGTAAGCTCGAAAAAACAACCACTTATGGCGCGTACACTTCGCCGGAATGAAATCATTTGGAATGGAATGAAAGGATGAATCTAAAATGAAATTATGTTCAAATTCATCATTCCATTCCCACGAAATGCATTTCATTCCTTCAAAGTGGACGCACCATTAGAGTTCCTCGAAATAAGACTAGGAGCACAAGGAGTTATCAATCAGCCATTTGATATCTATTGATTTATTACAGTAAAATTGGACCTTGTCAAATTCTTGATTGTAAACTTAACTTATGTTGGCCACATGATCATTTTGCACCAATGCAAGCGTGTTTATTGATGTTTTTATGCCTCAGATAATACGTTCTTCTTGAATTTCGGTAATCGAAGAAGTAAGACGAAAGTAATGCAAATGAGCCTGAAGTTTTGGAAAAAAATTGGTTAAAGCGGAATGGACATGCTCAAATGAGAGAGGAGGACTAAGTAAGCTCCTAGCCTTTATTTCATCCCACAATTTTCTCTCTTGCCACATTTTGCTCTGACCATTGAAATTTTGGTTATTGATGTTTTCATCTCTCAGAAACAAAGATCTCTTTTTTTCATTTTCACCTGAGATCTCTTCCAACTGGTCTTCTCCTCGACAACAGCAACCATGGTAAGCCCCATATACATGTCGTGTTCCTTTTCTCTTTATCTTGATTAGATATGATTTTTTGACGAATGGGTTGTTCAATTACATTTTGCATGTTCTTTTCATTGGAATATTTGTCTTTAGGCTAATGCAGTATCTGGGATGGCTGTGAATGATGACTGTAAGCTGAGGTTTGGAGAATTAAAAGCGAAGAGGATTTACCGTTTCATCATCTTCAAGATTGAGGATCAACAGGTGGTGGTGGAGAAGCTTGGAAGTCCTGAAGAAACTTATGAAGATTTCACAAATTCCTTCCCTGCAGATGAGTGTCGTTACGCTGTCTTTGATTTTGACTTTATCACGGATGAGAACTGTCAGAAAAGCAAAATTTTCTTCATTGCATGGTAATCTGCATGAAAACTAAAAGAATACCTTAATTACACAGCGAAGTACTAATACGAACAAACAGTGTTTGATCGAGGTTTTTTTCTACAGGTCACCGGATTCTTCAAAGGTCAGAAGTAAGATGGTGTACGCTAGCTCTAAGGACAGGTTCAAGAGAGAACTTGATGGGATTCAAGTAGAGCTGCAAGCAACTGATCCAAGTGAAATGAGCTTGGACATCGTCAAAGCTCGAGCCTTATAAACAAAACGCCATCTGCTGTGAAACAGACTCATTTTTTGTCATCTGCTTGTTGCACCCTGCACGCAGTGTTACGTTTTTCATCAAGTTTCTTTGTTCTTAAATTTCTGTAAGGTTCATACAAAACGTCAAACAATGTAGTGAATGTAATGCATTCGTTTTGCCAATATCGTTCATTAGATTTGCTCAGTGTTACCATCTCCCTGCTCAATTTCCATCTGTTCTTTCAAAAATCCTACTGATGTATCAGAATTCAAGTTCCCTATCTACTCGAAGCACTCGTTGATTTATCACTATATAAAGCAACTACAAAAGTTGTTCAATGGAACCGACTCTTGCGCAATTTTCTGTGTAGTACATCAGATACATATTTACCGGACAGATAACTTCACTGTTGAAGTCAAAGGTGCTTTGTAATATCATTCGCTATTTGCACTACAATTACCACTAGCCTCTCTTCCCATTTTTCAGGTTCCGCACTGTCATTACAAGTTGTTGCCTTTCACCTTCCACTTCAGCGAATTTCAGACTTATTTCTGAGTATCTCTCTTCCATATCTTTTAATTCTGATTCCATCGACTTGTTCTTTTCCTTTAATAGAGCCATTTCAGCTCTCAGCTCCTCTAGGATCGTGTCATCTCTGGTAAATGGGAAGAACATATCAGACAAATGAAAATAAAGCATCGTCAATAAGAGAAGCTTCGCATTTGTGAGTCACAGCAAACCAAAATGGTGATAATTGATGTACCTTTGATTTGTTTGTGCAGCTAAGGCTTTTGCTTTAGAGCTTGAGTTACTAGCCGCTGCACCATCATTTGCATGAACAGCCCCAGTTCCTTTGACTCCTGCGTATATGTGAACTTTGATTGTATTAGCATAGTGAAAATCTTAAAATCCTGATAATGTGGGCAATATATTATTCGAGTTCAGAAAGTGGGAGTTTGTGACATGAATTGAAATAGCAAAATTAAGGTGACATGGGATGCGCTTTCCTTCAATACCTATTTGCTCATTCAGGGTTTAAAAGACGATGAGAATAAAATCATGCAGAAAAATTTACATGATATTCACACAAAATTCCTTGACATTATTTGTCCCATCATATATTCTTTCTAAGGGTGAGGGAGAGTTTTAATAACAGTGAAGAGTTCACCATTTGTGTGACATCAAAATCTTTCGTTAGCAATAAGAATATTTGAAAGTGTAACATACCTTGTCACCTAATGGGACTTTTCTCGCCTTGCTTTCTAACTCTTTGATCTTGCATCGTAGACTTTTTTCTTTCTCCTGATATGTGCTGGCCGTAGTTCCTATGAGCGCATCCTTTGCTTTTATTTGTTCCTATCAAACATAACAAAATTGTAAGTTTTTTGTAGAAATTTCTGTACAGATATTCTTAGCTCAAAATCATATGTTGTCACAAGTATGCAAAACCGATGTTAAGAGTTCCAGAAGTACCTCAAGAGTCTTCACTTTCTTTTTCAAACTAGACAGCTCCTGAGATGCCTGGGGATTCACTACAGACTTATTATTTTTTGAAGGACCATTTGCTGCTATAGACTCACTATTTCTTGTTCTAGTATCTTTCAGTTGTTGTTCCATGGCAGCAACTGTGTCTTCCTTCTTCCTTAGCTCATCTTTCAACTGGCTGACCTTCAACTTAAGATCTTGTTTGTGGATTTTTCTTTGTCTAAGGTATTCTTCAGTTCTTCATATTCAACCTTAAGCTTTTTCTCTTTTGATAGTAGATTGCTTATCGTGTTCTCTTTCTGATCCTTCAAACTGGAAATGGTGTTAAGTTCTTCCTGAAACCTCTCTGCTTGTATGTTTGCTGCGAGGAACCTCTCCTCAAGTTGATTTCTTTCTGTATTCCATGTTTGTTTCAAGACCTCGTTCTCAGATATGGTTTTCTTCATAATCTCCATTTCATCTCTAAGTTTTCTCATCTGCTTCGCCTGCTCTGAGTAATTATTATTTTCCTTGGATAGTCTTTCAATGTCACCTTTGAGCATGCTGATTTGCATAGAAAATGCTTCCTCCTTCTCATCACTGAGTTTTGCTGCATTCTCAAAATCCTGTGACTTGTCTTGAAGCTCCAACGAAAACTTTTCTATGAGTCTATCCTTCTCATCTATCTGGCTTTGGAACTCCTGCAGTTGTTTTTTATACTGAGTCCTGACCGAACTGAGCTCCTGAGTTTCCTTCTCGAGTTTTTCTTTGATAACACGCTTCTCCGCAGTGAGTTTATCAATGTCTATTTGTGCCTTTGCAGCCAACTTCTCACTCTCATCAAATTTCAAAGCCATTTCTTCCGATAGCGTTGTGAACTCCTTTTGTAGATTCTCAGCAGTTGAGGCGTTGTTCTGTTTTGTCTTCAGTAATGTCTCCTCTGCTTTCAATACCCGCTGTTCAAGTGCGTCTTTATCATGCATCATGTCTTCTAGCTCCTCTTTATATTTTGTACTCTGTGTCTCCGCTTCTTGCTCCAAGTTACCGATATGAGCTTCTAATTCCGTGATGGTATCCCAAGATTCTGACAAAGCTTCTGACTGCTTTTTATTTTCTATTCTCAACATACCAATATGCGCCTCCAGATCTTCAACACGACTAATTGCCTCTGTGCATTCAGTTTCCATCTTCGCATGTTGTATCTTTTGTTGCTCTAGCTGTGAACTGATATCACGGTTCTCTTTCCTCAGTCGTCTGTTCTCCATGGAAATCTGTCTCAGATCATTCTCTACCTCTTCCTTTTCGTTCCTGACCGAATCCATGTCTCCGTACAGCTCCTCCAACTTCTGTTTCAGCGACTCAAGCTCCTTGGCGGTTTCAGATTCTTTCAAAATTACTTGATCTTCATCTGAGTCTGTAGAACTAGCCGTTTCTTTTATACTGGAAGCACGAGATAATTCAGTGTTTGTTTGGTCCAACTTCTTTTTGAGATCTCTGACAACAAGAATCAGCTCTGAATTTGAGTCTTGTGCTCTATGAAGCTGTGAGCGCAGTTTCTTGCTTGCGTACTTCTCCTTATTTAGCTCTTTCTTCAATTCTTCTACACTTGAAGTTGACACATCATTTTCTTGTCGAGGATCTGAAACCTTATTTAACGACTTAAGTTTTTCACATTCACTTTCAAATACATCTCTCTCCTCTCTTAACTTGACAATTTTAGTCGATAGCTCCTGGCTTTTCTTGGTCTCCTTAACAACCTGTTTCCGAAGAGTCTGCAATTCTAGCTCCAACAGCTCCACTTGTCTATTCATTGTAATCCCCTCGCCTTTTGGTTTATTGGAAAAGCTACTCAATCGTTCGCTTAGCCCTTCACTTGGGTAGTTGTATTCAGGGCTGTTCGCCGAGTCAGACATATTTGGGTCTGAAAATGAATCAACTGACCAATCTGTCGCGGAAGATTGATGACCAAGTCTAGTAATTTTGTGTTTGTTGCAGGCTTTGGAGGAATAGAGCTGTTATGTTCAAGACGAGGTGAGGGGACGTTGTCTGACGCCATAGAGGCTCTTGAAGGTGCTTCATTTTTCGAGCAACTAGTTTCCTTGAAGCTACCATTGCTTTTACCATTCTGGCATTCTAATATCCCTTTGCTGCTATCCAAACTAGTGTTGCTTGTTCTGGCATGGTTCTCAAATTGCCGATCTAGTGAATCAAGTTTAAGACTTACATGATCTTTGGGAGAGTCGTCATCAACTTTCCTATCAAGAGAATCTAGTTTTTGGCTAACATCATCTTTCTTGAAAATCATCTTTTCCTCCTCTTCATCTGCGGGCATTCTCTGAATAGTCACATTTAGCATTGGACCAGATTCAGATTCAGTGAGGGGGAGTGGAACAAGCCAAGGAGTAGTTGCCTCCACATACTCAGCAAAATCAATCGAAACCTCTCCCAAAAATCCAGTCTTGGATGATCCCTAACAAATTTAAACTAGTCCCAGTTAACTCATACTATTTCTGTACAACAAAAGGGCAAAACCCATAAAAGAACACTCACACTAGAAACCACAAAGTAGTAAATCTTCTCGTCAATTTTGCCATTGCTGCGCTCAGTGGCCAACTTCACAGTTTCATAAATAGGATTCTCCCATGTACAGATTCCGTCAATAAGCAGTCTTCTGCAGCCTGACAGTCGGCTTCCCAACATCCTCCGGAACCAATGAAACAGTCAATCCACTACTCTTTTTCAACTTGGGCACCTAAATTCAAACAAACAAAAACCATTTCAGTCATAACCCAACACATCCTAACTCATCAAAAATTCAAACTTTCCACCACAAGAAGACAATCTACTAATCTCACTCAGTCTCCAGGACCACATTGAAATCCAGAACACAAAAAGAGCATGTAGTAGAGCATCACATCACAACACAAGACAAGACATAAAGCAAACAAATCCGAGGTTGTCTGTCCATCAGGACATGCATTACAGAAGAAACAAAAAATCAAGACTCCAAACTGAAATTAAATCGATTTAAAAACCTGGGTAGCCTGGAAATGGAGCTGAAACACAGCTTTGAATTTAATCTTCTCAGTTTTCGATTTCTTGGACTTGAACATTGTGTTTCAAATTCAAACACAGTAATCGTAACAGTGAACAAGAAAGGAATCAATCGACTTTGGATGCTTAAACGACACAAATGTTCATCTGGGTCGGAGGAATCAGATCAAGATCTGATGATGGAGCGGTGCGGTGGAACGCGATTGCTTTCACTTTCACCTACTCTTTGCATCTTCATTCATTGTTTCAGATTAAGATTAATGCAAACCAGGAAGGTATCTTTCTTTATTTTATTTATTTATTTATTTTTCCGGATTTGTTTCCTTCGCCATTGAATAAATAAATATTTATTGAAAATGAAAGAAATATGATTTGCTTATTTTTGTACTTTATTGGGAAAACGAATTTGAAGAAGCTTCTCTAACTTTTATGTTACTTTAATATCGAGATGTATTCAGGAAGACTTGAATTCTCGTACTGTCAAATTAATCAATTATTTTTAATATATTAAAAATATTTTTGGCAATTAAAATTAAATATATGCAACACCTAATTTAAGTTGGTCACAATTAGATATGTGCAAACTGGACTCAAGTTCGTCATGCTAAGACTCAACTATTTTTAAGTAAAATGAGATTGTTATTAAATAAGTAGTAACAATATTTTGATATTGACACCAAATAATTACCAAACTAAAGATCTAAATTTTAGGATATGTTTAATGCGTCAGGCTGGCAAGTGATAACATTGATCCATATTTATAGTAAATGGTTGATGTCTGTTTTGGAGTAATTTATAAAATAGCAAAAAGAAATTGTATAAAATAATGCATAATTATTCAAATCAGAATTATCAAATTAGGTTGTAAGGAATAAGACTGATAGTAATGTATTAAATACCTTTATATTAAATCAAATATCAATAATTGGCATCAAATAATTAAGATTTTGATTGATTATTATGAGGATATGTGACATTGGACCAAATTACCCTTGTGATTGTTACAGAGAAATGTCTATTCCTAACATGTTTCAGGGGTTTTTGAGTCTAGTGTGTCTAAAGTCTAAACCTACTCAAAAGTCTACTCTTCGAAGTTGACAAAAAGCAGCAGACAGTAAACAGCTAACCTTAACTAACATCGAGATTGATTCCTTTTCATGACAGCTTTTGTTTTATATTTTGGATTTTTATCTCATTTCAAGTTATTCTAAGATTTATTTAAAACTACAATAATTTCCAAAATACCCCTTACAAGTTCTATTATACGGGGTCTTAGTCCCGGGGCATTTTGGTCAAAAGCTGCTAGACAAAAATGGATGCTTCCAACAATTCTCTAAATAAATGCCATGTAACAACAGATCTAAATCTAATCTAAACAGGTACTGTAATTAAGTAGTAGTGATAGTCTGTCCACTAGATAGAGAAGCAATGATGCAAGGTGTGAGCATTAATGAGTGGGTGAGTTAGGTTGAAGGGACTTGAAGCCAATGCAAAACACTGCTAAAAAGCCTTTGACGTGAGCTCTTATAATAATGACATGAAAGCTTAGCTGGGGTTTGGTTTTGAGGTGGGTTGGAAGTTGGAACTTAGCAGCTCTTATATATAATTACATGCACCACTGGCAGTTGCCCGATCAGGCCCTCAGTTGCATGATCTGATTGGGTTTAGGGTTGGAACTTGGAATGACTCAAGTGGATAAAGAACTGAAAAGAATGTGGAAACCCAACTAAGCTTGCAAGCTTTGCTAAAGCAGCCTAGTAATGGTAATGGTGGTGGGGTTTGGAGTTTTGAAGCCCTTCTCGCTTTTCATGTGTGTTTGTTTAAAGTTATTGGAACATGGGAGGGGACCGGTTCTCGTTTTCTTTTGTTTTATTTATAACAGGATTTGGGTGTTGATGAGTTGTACGTATATGTTCAGGACCCAAAACGACAGCGTTTCGATACAGATGGAAGTGTTTTCTTCATTTATTCAGAAATCCTAAGCCCAATCGGATGAGACTAATAATGAAATGTAGCAAGTCATGATCATGGCCGGCCCATTTGCCAGGTTAGACGACTTACCGACCTCCACAGAAACAAACTTTTTTTTGGTGTTTTATGGTTGTTATTATATTTTCGATTCGTTGATTAATAATATTTTATAAATTTAATTTAAATAATAATCGTCAAATATACAAAAGTATCCAATAATTTTATCTAACCAGCAAGCAGTAGAGGACTTAGCTTAGAGAAGAACTAGAAGACATCAAATGGCTGAAGAAGAGCAGCAGCAACAGAAGAAGAAGATTATTGAGGAACAAGATACTTTGGTTGCGGATATCCCTTCGGATCTTCCGCTTCCTCCTGGTCGTAAATCACCTCCACCACCACCTACAGCATCCGATGACTCTAAAGCTATTGTCTTAGCTGAGCGTATGCAATCATTTACTAACTTATCGTCTTACAAGTAATTATAAATTTGTTTGAGATATGTATTTACTGAATTGTTGCTTGGAACAGAACCTCCAGAACCTGTCGAAGAGAAGACTAGTCAAGAAGGTTCTATTAACCGAGGTATTCCATTATGCTAGCTAGTAGTTGATATGCACCCTTGAATTTTTACCTTTGAACTTTGTGTATCTGTGGATTGAGCATAGAATGAAGTTATTTTATAGACGCTGTTTTGACTCGTGTATCTACGGAGAAGAAGTTATCACTGATCAAAGCCTGGGAGGATAGCGAGAAATCCAAGGCTGAGAATAAGTATCAGATATTCCTATAATTCATCATTTTATAGATAGAATTCAAGTGTCTTAAATTCAGTGAAGCTGAATCTATGTCTTGGATTTTGGACTTAAAGATTTCAGAAGAATGTCTCTTCGATTGCGGCTTGGGATAGGAGCAAGCAAGCTGATATCGAGGCTCACCTCAAAAAGATCGAGGTAACCATATAAATACTTCAGTTTTCTTGACTGTAGTGTATGTACTATTTGCGTTCAACTTTCTTATGTCATATAGGAAAAACTGGAGAAGAAAAAGGCTGAATACAAAGAGCAAATAATGAACAAAATAGCAATCATCCACAGGGAAGCCGAGGAGAAACGAGCCATCATTGAGGCTAAAAAAGGAGAGGATGAACTCAAAGCTGAAGAGACAGCCGCTAAGCATCGCGCTACCGGTACTGCTCCGGTCAAGAAAGGATGGTTTGGTTTCTAAGACATGAAATCAAACAACAAGATTCTCCTCAGAAGTTCTTTATTTACATGTCTGAATATTTGTTCCCATTTCCATCTGTTGTATTGCAAAATCTCTTAGGATGTAAATTTGTGTGCATTGTTGTTAATAGCCAATAAAAACGGTGTCGTTTTAATTTTCGACTAAGTCGCCGCCAATTCTGTATGTTCCAGCCCACCAAGGGCTAGCCTGGTGTCAGTGGAGGTTGTATTAAAAGCCACATGTCATGATTCGATTCCTGGTGGGTGCTAAAGCAGTGGGACTTTAGCGGAGTGGGTTTTTTTTTAAAAAAAAATCTGTATGTTCCAAACCGGGTCGATTGATCGATTAGACCGAGGATCAAAACCGGTCGAACCGATGCCGAGACATAAATATATACCGCAGTGCACAAATTCTTCGGTTCATCCGTCGGAGTTCAGAGCTAGGGCTTTTTTCAGAGCAGACGAAAATCATGGCGGACGACGATTACAATGACATCGACATGGGGTTTGTTCTTCCGCAACTCTTCTCTCAAACTACGCACCGCACGTTTACCATCAATTACAATTTTCGTATCGTAGTTGATTTGTTCACTCTGGAGTTTTTGATTGCTTGAAAATCGACTTTGAAATATATAATTAATTGATTTTTGATGTAGGTACGAGGATGAGCCGCCGGAGCCTGAAATTGAGGTACTTTGGTTTTTTTATAGATTTGTGAGTTGCGTGCTGCTTAATTTGAGTGTTGAGTTTAATGTTGTGGTTTGAGGATTATTTATTTTAGGAAGGTGCGGAGGAGGATGTAGATGGTGATGATGGTAATGAAGATATAGGTGATCCTCTTGATGCTGATGATAAGTTAGAGAAAGGTGAAGGAACTGCAGGAGCACGGAAAACTTCTAAATATATGACTAAGTATGAGCGTGCTAGAATATTGGGTACTCGTGCTCTTCAGATCAGGTCAGTTTTGAAATGTGTGTTGATTGAAATTTCAGTGATGACAGTAAATTTCTCTTTTTTGAGCTTTTTTATGTCTTGAACAGCATGAATGCTCCTGTGATGGTTGAGTTGGAAGGTGAGACTGACCCACTGGAGGTATGATTTTCATCAATGTCTACGCACCTTATGTCCTGACACTTTTTCAGCATGGAGTCTGTAATATTAAGTGGCTTCTTATTGTTATAGATTGCAATGAAAGAACTCAGGCAGCGCAAGATACCTTTTACTATCCGACGATACCTGCCAGATGGAAGGTCAGATTCTGCACTGAGTCTCACATATGTTGTCCAATTTGTGAACTATTCTGATCCTTGTTGTTTTTGGAACACTTTCGTTCTTAAAATTATCATCACTCGTCAGTAGAATTAATGTTCAATTTTTCTCTCTTATCTGAAGATGCTAATCAGTGGTTTCGAAATTTTGCAGCTATGAAGACTGGGGTGTAGATGAACTGATAGTTGAAGATTCTTGGAAGAGGCAAGTTGGGGGTGATTGACTTCTGCTCCATGTCTCAACTACCTGTCCTTCCAACTTTTTCAAATACACAATTCGGGATTTCAGTTATCTTAATGTCAGTAATTGTGTCTGAGAAGTGACATATCAGAAGCATATTGTCTCTTCCTTTTAAGTAATATCTGCATAATCAGAGTTCAAATTTCAGAGTAGAAAGAAAATGGCATCTTGATGTCAGACTCTGCTGGTTGTAATTGCTCCCCATCTTTTGACAAACTCAATCCATTGTCTAATTACTGAAGTCAACTGTCTCATATGATTTCCCATATTATCAGATGTTTCCTTAACTGATGCTTAACAGCTGTGTAGAAACTAATTTATCTTTTTCCAAATTATGATTAGTGCTTACTGTATATTAGTATATTCATATAAGCAACATGTTTGATGTGCAATGCAAAGGAGAAAGCAAACAAGTATCAAACCTAAGGCAGGAATAAACAAATATCCTTCCCTCTTTGCTTCCATAGCCTCGGAGACTCAGCTCAATCATTCTGGTATGGTTCCAAAATTCAATTATTGCCTTCCATTAATGCTGTTTTGGTCATTTTTGGATCTAAGTTATCTTTGTATCAAATACTCCACTTGATTATGCTGATTGACGATTTTTGCTTCTTGAGAAGCCTTTGCAGGTGTGCTTCCATTCTGTTTGTTTATTTTACCCACTCTGTCCAAGTAGTCTGCTTGTTTGTATCATTGCTGTGGCCGGTGCCGATTAGTACTTTCTAATTTTGTGTTTGCCATATTGTTCTTTCTCACATTTTATTAGCCAATTTTTTCCATAAGTCTCTGCTCACCTTATCCTTCAAATTTGTAGCTGATTGTTTCAGGGAAATCCGTGACAAGGTTTATAGGCATTTTAAGGGACCAATATGAGCCGTGGGATACAACCTGAGATCTACGCTACATTTGAGAAGATTTTCCCAGAGCATGGAGACCTTGAGGAATACCTTCAGGCCATGGTAACTCGAGATCACAGCAGTGTTGAACAAAACCTTTCACCTCACACCTCAGAGGATGCTGACTTGGAATTCGATCTGACAAACCTTAATAGAGCTACAGTTTTGTCCCTTTTAGAGGCACAAAATCTGTATGTTGCCCCACAATCAAATCCTGGTAAGCAATACTTTTCTCACTTCCATGTGTCAATGAGATATGATATTAAGTTACCTTTGTACTTCGACTTATACATCTGTGTCAATATTCATTAAAGTTAGGTCTCCGGCTACTGAACAAAACAACCGGTCGGGGAATCTCTCATGGAATAATAGCACGGACTCAGAGCTGGATGCAGCTATAGCATTATCCTTTGCAGAGGTGGAGACAGATGAACTCCTTGATGATTCATTAATTCCGACAGAAGGTAAATTTCATATTGCAGAATCATATTCTTTTGTTACCTAGGCATAATGGAGTTTAAAGTTTGTTGGTTTGGGTTAGCTTACTTTATTAAGCTTTTTTTCTTACGCAGAAGAACAAGAAGCCACCCCTGCTGAGCCATCTGTTGCGGTAGTTATGCAACTTCTGATAATGATATGAAACTCACATTTTTACTAAGTTTGTCCATCAGCAAGATACTTTAATTCAAATGGTATTTCACACAGGTAACTTCGCAAGATGATATTGATCCTGATGACATGACCTTTGAGGTGAGATTATTTTCGATGAAAATTTATATATCCAAGTATTATTTGTGTAATATATATGCTAGATAACTGATGCCGCTTTTTCTGCCTGTTGGTCAGCAATTGCAATCACTGGAGGAAGCTGTAGGAAGTGAAAGTCGAGGATTGTCCAAAGATATTCTTGACAGCTTCCCTGTTCAGAAGCTCAAAGCCAAGTCAGGGTGGTTCTCATCAAACAAGACTGATCCTGAAGGGTAAAGATTTTTTCTTGTATACTTACGAAATGCAGGTTATCTTTTTGTTCAGTCATCACTGGAGAAGTTAATGTGCTAATAAATTTTGCAATACACGGTTTTCTTTTATACAGGTGCCCAATATGTGTGACTGAATTTGAGGTTGGGAGCAAGTTGCTAACTCTTCCTTGCTTGCATCTGTATCATAAATCATGCATCAAAGAGTGGCTTAGAGACAACAAGGTAAGTTTTCTATTTCATGCCGCTGGTAGTCCATAACAATCTTATACATCATCATCACATGAAGGATTACAATCACAAAACCAAGCAGAATAGTCTTGTACCACTTATTATTCACTGCGAATTTGCTACGGGTTTTGAAAATACAGTATGTTGAGTTGAATGCCTAAAAACAATCACTTCTCTAAATGTTGCTCAGCTTTAAACATGTCTGGTTACAATGGTTGGCTAATTTTGAGTAGCTGATTATTCCATCAATATCTTAACAGTTGCTCTATCTGCAATTGTGTTTTGTATATAAAGTTTACACCTTCCTCTTATGTGCCAGACTTGCCCCATCTGCACTACTGACCTGTCTGAACCACAAGCCTAGTCAAGGAAGTTTTTCATTCAAGACGATACCAAATTCAGATATTTTTACAGTTTTCTGCTCTCCATTGATGTCCTTCAGCTTCAGTAGTAGGCTTCCTATAACATAAAATTGAATAAATAACTTAAGTTTCAATGAGCTCTGTAAGATGTTATCTATCTATACTAACCTTCCCTTCCAATGTGGCACAAAAGACATCGAGGACAATTCAGTGTATGATTACATAGCTGATCATGTTTATGTAATTTTAAGATGTCTTTTTGAAGCAAGGTGATATGACCTCTGTAGTTACCTTTCAACCATTGTGTTTATAGCAAGTATATATCAGCTACAATGTCGATCAGCTCGGCATGGACCCAGATTCAGATAAAGTATGCTAGACTGGACATTGTTGTGTACCAAACTTAGAATCAAAACTATATAAGTGCGGAAGAGCCTCTTTATCAAATAAAGTATCAGCATTTTTGTTTCCTGGAGTGTGTATAGAGTACATGGAAACACTAAACAGGTCCCAATTGGGAAATACAGTCAAGTATTTATTTACACTGTACCACTAGGGTGTCATAGGACTGTCTGTAATAGAAATTATCTGTTCATATAATGCCCATAAGAAAAAACCTATCACTGTGTCCCTTGTCAGGTTCTTGGCTAATGTGTTTAACCACTCGTTACCTGAGGATTTCCTATTGCCAGCTAGATCTCGGAAGCGTAGATCTCCCAAATCAGAGACAAGGGCATAAATAACACCATTCATGTGACCCTTTCCTATGACTCCTACGACCCTTTTGCTGCTATTCACTGCTTTGCTCCGCTTCAAAGACCATGCTAGATACTGAAGATATAGCAACACCGTTAGTGAGTTGCATACTAATCACCATACCTTGAAGCACATGGATAATAAAAGAGTTTAGACCAATTTCATCGGCATTTTCTCAAGACTACAAACTTTGACCCTAAAAATATCATTCAAAGGAATACTAAGCTTTTTCTTTATCTCAAAATTGTGCACATTCACATGATTTCAACACACTAGATGCTTAACATCATTTCAATGTTATCCTTCTGCTCGAATCTCGTAAATATTGGTGGAAATATAATGGCAAACAAGCACAAATCAGTATATGACTTTCCTGTGGACATAATGAATTGGCATTCCATAATACTGCTTTCTTTTACCATGGAAAACATGTACAAATTCATATCTTTTATAAGATATTGTTTTACCCACCATGTTTTGCAATAACAAAGCAAAGCCTATATGCACTATGCAATAATAAATGAGATCTACCGTTACATGCTTCAAATGAGAGAGCTAACACGCAGTCCTTGATATGATTTTAAATTTTAAAACTCCGCATATGAGCAAAATTTATCTTATGAGATAATCTAGTAGGATTACCGTATCACGTTCATGTATGAGGGGTTGAAGTAGCGAGGGATACAAGAGACTTAGCTGCTCATATAGCTGAAATGATGTCCCATTTTCTTCGTTTGAAACCTACAAATTATCATGGTGAAACTTTCAGGCATATGTCCTTCATAGTCAAGTAAGCCAGCCAAAGCAAATACAGAAGTGACACCTTCAGGCTCTCTTTAGATATTTTAGATGCAGATGTGATTCCCCCAAAAACAGAAGTGAGTAAATTAATTCTCTCGTTCCACCCCAATGAATTCCAAGCCCGTTCAAGCTGGACAGATAGAAAACCAATATAAGTTTCATATATTCTGTAGCAAACAAAACCAATTCCATTTTAAATTTGTAGGAAGAAAACCCATATGTTCTTGATAATTCTGAACTACTCAATACAGCTTCTGTAATGTAATTGTTTGTAGAACCCATTACACATACTGTTATTTCTATTGGCCTATCCCCTAGAACGATTTGAGCACCGATTTCCTCTGATGCTTTACGAGCAGCTCGGAACTGGATTATTCAGCAAGGAGCATAATAAGTTTTATGCAGGAATTAGGCAAACAGTACAAATTGCTCACGGCATCAAGTATTAGATATAAACCTCATCTCCAAAAGGACGATCAGCTTCTGAAGATATCTTAGAAGAGAAAACTGCCAGGAGTAGGCGCAATGCCAAAGCTGTTTGTCCTCCTGGTTACATATGAGAAGACAAAAACATAAAAATGGTTAAGAACTTAAGATACTTATACGCGTCAGTTGCCTAATAAAGTACATTTTGGTCCAAGTACCAACCCAAGTTTATGCTTCGTCCAACTGCCCCAAGAAAACCATCCCCGCTCATTGAAAACATATTGCTCCGCAACTGTAGGTTTCTCTTTGTCAACGTCGCGTACATAATCCCTGCTCTGAAATAGAACTCTGCAACACTTTAAGTCAACCTATTGTTTTTCATCATCCTTTATAATATGTGTTATATTTACATCAAACATCAGCAAATGCACACATATAACATATTTAAGTCAATTCAAATTAAAAGAAGATTGTGAAAGGAAAGCTATGTAAATCACCACTTGCCTGCTTCTGCAGAGCTCAACAACTACATTATCAGGCCGGACGGTCCGTACGATCCTTTCCACATCCAAACTAGATTGACCAGACAAATGATTAGTCCCGATCAGCCAAATAGCCTCAGGCTCGTTAAACTCAGTCCGCCAAGCGGGAACAGGGCCGAAGTTCGGCTTCTGAATGAGAACAAGTGTTCCATTATCAGCTAAGTCCATCAAATCAGGGTGGATTCTTGCGATATCTGATCGAGATTGGGTGAGGATATGAGACCTGAAGTCGAACTCTGGAGGTGGGGGTTTGATGGAGAGGCGTAGTGGGAAGGAGTAGGAGTGTCTGGGTGGGAAGTGGTTGTTAGGGTTTGAGGTGAATAGCGAGATGGAGTTGGATGAGGTTGTTAGGGTTTCCATGGCGCGAGAATCGAGATGAATTTGGTCGTTGCGGAATGCTTCAATGACTTCGGATATGCGGATAAGAAACAGAGGCTTCTGAATTAACGGTCACGCCGTCTTCTCGGAACCATTCCTATTCAAAACTACAAACGACACATTTTCAAACCAAAACGTTATCGTTTTCTTTATTTGAGAATTGGGAATGTGAATTGTGACTTCACAAAGAAACCGTCAATGCACTTTATACATAGAGAGATAAAGGTACAATAGAATAGAAGTTCGAACCTCGTCACTTTATCGGTGTAAGCTATCTGCTTATCACTTGACTATCTTTCGGGGCCAGAAAAATCATAACTTTTGTGATTTGAAAAAATCAATTCAATGCCGGCTCACAGCTGGAAGCTCTTCAAGACCAACTACGCTGCGCAAAATACAGACATGTCCTCCAAATGCAACAATCCATCCCTATACAATAAAAACATGTGTCTAAGTCAACATTTTCTGCAGCATGAAACAAAAGCAGGCCACTCGATTAACCTTGACTTGGTCTCGTGTTCATACTTTAATTACTATCACAAATAGCATCCATCTATTAATATATAACAGCTTGTTAAGTGTAAAATGCAGGTGATGCAATCACATTTGAAGACATCAATTATAAATAATCAAGCTGCAGTAGTCATAAAAATCCAAAGTTAAGGAGAAGATTGCCTTACCAGTAACTAAGGTATGTTCTCCGGTTGCTTAGGGGAAGCTACAAATGTGTGCACTTGTAATGGAGCTTCTTGTCTCTGCTCAACAGATCCTCCAAGACCTAGCACCAGAAGTAGTTCTACAATTTTCCGACACCAGTTTAGGACAGCAACTGGTTCCTTGTTCAAGAATGCCCACTTTACTAATCACGAATCTTTACCATCACTGCTTGATTCATTCTCCGAGTTTGTTAAACTCTATCCTCGCTATCAAGAGTCTGATACCGTGGACAAAATCCGCGATGAAGAGTACTATCATTTAAATAAGTCGAACAATGTGTGCCTTGATTATTATGGTATTGGCTTATTTTCATACTCCCAGGTTCATGATCAAGAATCTATTGCAGTACCAGAGAGCTCAGCTTTGTCGTCTACTTCGAAATATATGGGAATGCCAGTCTTCAACATATCCTACAAGGCAACAAGCTTAAAGATGCAATTACTTCATGGAGGCAAAGAATCAGAATTAGAATCTGCAATTAAAAGGAGAATAATGGATTACCTCACCATCTCGGATGAGGAATATTCGATGGTTTTTACTGCTAATAGAGCATCAGCTTTCAAACTCCTAGCGGAATCATACCCATTTCAATCCTCAAGGAAGCTTCTTACCGTGTATGACTACAAAAGTGAAGCTGTAGAACATATGGTTAGCAGCGCGCTGAAAAAAGGAGTAAAAGCAGTTACAGCAGAATTTGTATGGCCAAGTTTAAAAATACACACATCAAAGCTGAAAAAGGAAATGGTGAATAAAACTAAAAAGAATAAAGAGAAGGGACTTTTTGCATTTCCATTACAATCAAGAGTAACAGGGTCCAGATACCTGTGCCTATGGATGAGCATTGCACGGGAGAATGGATGGCATGTCTTGATTGATGCATGTGCATTGGGGCCAAAGGAGATAAAGAGTTTTGGTCTCTCTTTAAGTCGGCCAGATTTCATTATCTGTTCCTTCTACAAGGTTTTTGGAGATAACCCATCAGGTTTTGGATGCTTGTTTGTCAAAAAATCTACTATTCCCATCCTTGAGACCTCTACAACTTTCTATATTGTAAGTTTAAGTTCTCCTCCAAAGAAGTTGTTCAAACAACACGGCGGACTTTATGGTATAAACCCAGAATGTCAGTCCACTTCCAACTACGCGTTACAAGAAGATGATGAAGACACATCATGTTCTTTTTCAGGACCAATACTAAGTTTGGCTAATCAATCTGGAAAACCTGAGAAGGGAGTTGAATCCATCGAAAAAGAAGTAGAAGATGACAAACAAAAGGAAGTGTTGCGTACCGCAGATATATATGAAATAGAGAAACTACCTGTATCTTTTACTGAAGCTAGTAGCAGTTACACTGAAACCACAAGATTCCACTGCAGGGGCTTGGATCATACAGACACATTGGGACTTCGTATTATTGATGGGAGATCAAGATATTTAATCAACTGGCTAGTGATTGCTTTGCAAACTCTCCACCATCCTAATACAGATCCCAAAATTCCATTAGTAAGAATATATGGGCCAAAAATCAAATTTGACAGATCGCCAGCATTGGCGTTCAATATCTTTGATTGGAATGGTGCTAAGGTTGGGACAAATCTCATCCAGAAACTGGCCGACAGAAGAAATATTTCTATCAGCTATGCCGTCTTACAAAATATTTGGTTTCCGGATAAGCACCGAAACGAAAAGGAGAGAGTTATAGTAGAGGAGCAAGCCGAACTACAAGATACCAAGGCAAGGAAGGCCAAGCATGAAAAACACATTAACATAAAGGTTATAACAATCGCACTTGGATTTCTAACTAGTTTTGAAGACACATACCGTTTATGGGATTTTGTTGCTCAGTTTCTGGATGCAGACTTCATTGAGAAAGAGCGCTGGAGATATACATCACTGAATCAGAAAACCATTGAAATTTAAGACAATGGAAATTGTATTTGTTAATACATTCAGATTTTAAAATGTACCAAAATAAAAACACAACTGATTTCACTTCAGGTCTCAAGTTATGTAACATTGTGCATAAATAATCTAAACCACAATATAATGTCACATATAATGCAATATTGTGCCTCAAGCTAATTATTGTGAGATTGGAGTTACAATACAACCATTTGGAACCAGTACAATCTACCATAATTAGAATTAAATGGACCTATTTCCTTTTTTTACTGTTTTCAAGGTATTTTCCAGGAACTTTTGACGGAATTTCTTCCACAACTATAACTGGACAATGACAAACTTAGGAGTCGGAAATTTAGACAGCTATAAATGCCACATTTCTTTTTCGACTCCTTTAAAAAAATAGAAAATAACTGAAAAATAGGTTTTCTTTTTCTTATTGTAAGAATCTAGTAAGAGTATAATCATTCAAACCCAGAAAGGATCAGAAATATGAACATATTGATAGGCTTTTACCTCAAAATAAACATTAGGAAAGATTCTCTTCTGCAATCAAGTTATGTTCAAGGAACTTCAACACCTCATATATATCCTCATCTGTGCTGGTTAGTATCTTCTACAAAAAATTCATGATTCTAATGGTTGAGCTCAATGACGCTTGATCCAGGTGTTTTTGTATGCCTTTTTCCTTCATCAATATTCTTATCCTTTTTACTTCATCCACCTTTTGTGTGCAGCATACATGTTGAAAATAAGCACAAAACCCCCCTGCAGCCTGAGCTTTAAAACTTAACAAGGAGATCTAAAATATCTTGATCAAGTTTGAAAATTTTAGCATATCTGAAAGCACAAAGAATGCTCCAGTTCTGGTTTGACATTGTACTATTGAGTTACCATTTGACGAAAGTACTTGCGACCGGGGGAATCAACCCTGAGTGGCAACAAGCCTTCAAAATAGCTAAAATGTCACTTTATTTGGTAAGTAACCGTTTTCAGTCACTTTCTCAAACTCTATAACTGCCTCTACCCCATGTCCATGCATAGCTTGTCCTATTAAGACACTCCTTGTACAGACACTTTTGTTGGGCATTTTCTGAAATATCTCCAACGACATGTCTATCACACCACATTTTGCTTACACGACGACCATAGCTGTTCCCATGTGAATATCACATCTGATAACACTACTATCAATGTACTTGTGGATCCATCATACTCAAGGGCACCGAGGCTTGCACAAGCAGAGAGCACAATTGTAAGTATAATCTTATCAGGCTTTATGCCACACAATTGCGTATCACTAAAAAGTAGAATAGCTTCTTTTGGAAATTCGCTATTCACCAATCCACGAATCATGCAAGTCCTAGATACTATGTCTTTCTCATCTAGCTCAGCAAATAACCTCTTTGCACCATTCAAATATTTGCATCTGACAATTGACATACATATTAATCAATGTATTGAAAATTACCATCCTGTCTCCAAATGAACACTTAACAGCTAACCCATGAATACCATCTCCGAATCATCATTACAAATGTAACAATGTTAGGTCTAACATCCATCTTCAGAAATACCATCATAGCTTCTCTGCACAACCCAACCTTCATATATCCCGACACCAAACCATTCCACGACACAACATCTCTCTCAGACATTTCATCAAACATCATACGAGCAATATGGTACTCACCACAAACACAATAAAATGAATCAATCCATTCTGCACGTACATATCATCAAAAAATTCCTTTTCACCACCACGCAACGAACCTGCCAACCCTCACCACTTCCCATGAATCTAGCGCAAGCTTTCACGATAACTGGAAATGTAAACATATCAGGCACAAACCCATCTGCCACTAATCTTTTATAAACCAAAACAGCAACTTTTGGCAATTCGACAACTGCATATCCTGATATCAACGAATTGAACGGAAAAGAGCTCAACTTTGCAGAAATGCGACACAAGAAATCGCATTCGAAAAAGTCAGCAGCTTCGGTGCGAATGAACGTGTCTACAACATTCCAAGAGGTTACTATGAGTGCTTGAATTTTCCGAAACGTGTTGCATCCAATTTGATCCATAGCGTTTGAGTGTGCAGACACTCATGTTTGAAAACGTACTAAAAGTACAAAAGAGGAAACTAAAAGTACGAGCCCTTGTTTGCAATTCTATGAAAATGTCATGACCGTGCTATAAAACTATGTTCCAACAGTTGAGTTCACTCATGGGCAGCTTTGATGCACACACAGCTGATCTCATGACATAATGAAATCCTTAACTGTCTTCTGAACACCCTCATCACCATCTCTGATTGAAAACGAGCTGCATTTATATACAATGGCTATAGAAAAAAGCTCCTGCAGCAAGGTGAACAAACCCCTTTAGTGTTAGATGGTTCCGTATTGATACATGAAAAGCAGATACCAAAAAATTCATATGACCTGATGAAGAGACCTCAGCCAAACCTACAAGAACTCCATGTACTGCTACTGCGACCCTTCTATACTAGTGGTCAAGCACGCGAGAAACATGGCATTTTCTTGGTTGTTAACCAAGGTCTCGTGGAGTAGAAATGCTCAGAGAATAAATGGTGAGCTTGTGGTTAAGCTTCAAAACCTGTTGGATTTTTACAATTCTCCATAAAACATCAAGTCTTATTCACAACATTTGCCAAACAGTTTTGAAAAACAAAAAAGCCACTCGAAGAACAGAGTTCATATGTGTAGTATTTCTTCACGTTGCAAATAAGTTTTGCAAATGCAGAAACTGAATTCAGCAAGTATGAAAATGTAGTCGACCCAGCAGAAACTGAAGTTTTCCAAAACATTACTTGGCAGGAAAGCTGCATTGTAATTCCAGCTTTTATTAGCATTAAGGCATATCACTATGTCCATCGTGTAAATCCTTCCCACTCCTCACCCGAGACCAAAACCACCCCTCACACCGTCTCAATTTCAGCAACAAGAACAACACAATCCCACACCCAAACCCCAAGGCAGCACTAGACCCAGTGAGCGACACAGCAGCACAAACCAACATCACAAAAGACTCTTCCTTACTATTCATATCCCTCGACGCCATAGCCAATTCAATCCCCGAAAACAACAACAGCACTCCCAAAATCCCAATAGGAAATCCATTCAATATCCTAACAAACGAGTTCCCAAACGCCAAACCAATCGCCAACTTTCCTATTCCAAGAAATATCACAGAAGCACCCGTCCTACCACCAAACCTATACTGCCCGGCTAAACCTCCGGCACCATGACACACAGGCATTGCTCCGAACCAACAGCCAATGAGGTTCATAACACCAACACTTATAGATACTTTACGAGCTGAAACCTCTCTGTCGGGGAAAAGATCACCTGATAGCTTGCACACTGCAATGACCGAGTTGAGTATAGAGAGTGGGATTTGTGGAATGGCTGCTCGGAGAAACCCTATCTTCCAATCCTCCCAAGTGATCTTCACTAGATGGATTCTCGAAGGTCCGAATTTCAAGTAATTAACAATTGAAGGATCTCTAATGAAGCAGAGAGTCAAACCTAATAGAAACACAACAAGAGCTGACGGCACCGCTGAAAGCCACTTCAATCTCCGGCGACTCCGACTCCGATCAGGTCCATCTGCTGCCTCCTCTTGTTCTCGATCGTCCTCATCGTCGCCGGAACCGGTTGTGAGGATCAAAAACAGAACAGCGCAAAGGGCGATGACGAGTCCATCGAGCCCTAGCCAAGATCTGGGCCCACCAGATTTGCCGGTAGAGAAAGTCTGATCAAACCTGATGTACTTGATGGCGGTAAAGGCGAACGCGAGTCCCTGAGAGAGCTGAACGCCGCGGACGACGGGAAGCGGGAGGTATTTATACAACACGGACATGAGTCCGGTTGAGCCGAGGATGAGGAGGACGGTGCCGGTGGAGATACCGGCAGCGAGTATTTGAGGGACGGTTAGGTTTGGTGATTCGGAGATCGCGACAGCGGCGATGGATTTCATGGGCTGGACAGGCATGGGATGTTGAAGAGGAGGCCGGTGGCGATGTTGTATAAGGCGGTGAAGATGAGAGTGGTGCTGAGGTCGAGGTTGTTGACTAAGACGAGTGCGAGTAGGATGGGGATGTAGGTGCCTAGGTCTCCAACTGCGCCGGAGATTTCAGCGGAGATGGTGGTTTTTGGAGGAAGCGCCACCGTGGACGACGGAGGAGAGGAGTGGTTGTTGACTGGGACGACTGTGTTTCATCATCCATATTCGTTGACTATTGACTTTCTAGGATTAGTTGTTGGAGTGGAGAAATGCAGTTGGTATCGGGTTTTGTAATCTCCAATTGGACCGAACGGGTCGGATCTCCAACATCAGATTCGGTTATTTTGGATGGATTATGGAACACCTAATTTCTTCTGATTTATTGAAATTCATAAAAATGTACTAACGTGAGGTGGATCATTTCTGCCCGTGATTCCGTTAAAGAAATTATTTATTTTAAAAAAATATTGATTTGAGCCTAAAACTAGTAATTTCGCATGAGTAATTTGGCTCTAAAAATGTCCTTTGATACACAGAAAAGGCATTAAAATCTTCGAGTCGTAGGCAAATTTGATATCACTGTTATCAAAAAAAGACATCAAAACCAGATCTTGGGTGGTCCCCGTTTCGACCATTACTTGCCTACACCGCTACACGTAAAGAAAACTATGGAACTACATTAAGGTTCATATCAAGAGAGATAATACAGACTAATTATATGTGAGATTGAAAGATTAAATATTATGTCCGTAATGTTTTAGGAGAACGGATAAATAAATGTGAAACCGTGAGATACGATCTCGGTCGTTGAAGAATTCAACGAAGGAGATTTGATTCAAAAATATAATTATCGATCTCATCAATTAGAGTTTTTGCAAATACAACCGGCAATTATATAAAAATCAATTTTAAGCTCAATTACAAATTAATCTAATGCCATAATTAAATTAAATTCTTCCCTCATTATATTATTTTTAATTTTTTGAATCTGTTAATTATATAGCAATCATACTCATATCTCATAAGCTAGTAGCAAACTCTAGTGAGTAAATTTTAATGGTCCTTTGAAATTCAGAAAAGGCAGCAAATATCGGGGACCAAATTTGCAATCACTGTTAGGCTTGAAGACATCGAAACGGTTCTTGCCGTCCGTCATTGATATAACTTGCCCACACGTCCTGAATATCCGGAAGGCCACTCAACTTCCCGATACGTAGTCAATTTAGTACGCTACATTCTCCCTAACAGTGGGTATGGTTGGGCCGGCCCAACTATTTTCATAAACTATTTCGTGGCCTTTTTGCATCCATACGCCACGTGTAAACAGCGGTTATCCTGTCTTAACCGAAATTCAAAACGTTGCAACTCCCTCTTCTTCTATCTGAAAACTCCCATGCATCTCTTCAATATAAAAACTCGCGCATCAACTCTTCGTTCTTTTTTTTTACACCACTTTTCTCAATTTTCATCATCCTTCCGACATTTTAAAATGGCTCCCAATTTGAACCCTTTTGCTTCTTCATCATTCTCTTCCACCATGAATCTCAAAAACCCGCTTCTCAGACCACTTCACTCCCCAAGCACTCAGATCCTATCTCGCTGAATTCATCTCCACCTTCTTCTTTGCCTTCTCCACCATCGCCTCTCCATGTCCGCCGCAAGTATGCTCCATTATATTTTGTCCTTTTCACCTTTTAAAACATGTTACTTTTTTTGTCACATTCAATTGTAATTTTTTCAGAACATTCTCACATGACATCAATCTGACTTGTCTCGGCAGCGCTTGCCAACGCATTCGCCCTCTCTGCATCCGTCTACATTGCTAGCAGCATCTCCGGCGGTCATGTAAACCCAGCAGTCACAATTTGGCCTAGCAATTGGAGGCCACATCAGTGTTCCCATCAGCCATCTTCTACTGGATATCCCAAATGACCGGTGCAACATTAGCTTCCTTGATCCTCAAGGCATTTTGCCGTCACTCAACCTGTTCCGGCATACGCCATTGCACCCGAGTTGTCAGGATCAGCGCTTCGGTTCTTGAAGCATTGCCACATTTGCATTGGTCCTATACAGTGTTCTCTGCTTCTGATCCGAGGAAATGTGGGTCGGGTCAGTGTATTGGGTCTGTTGTGATTGGTTTGGTTTGGGAGCGGGTGTGTTAGCTATTGGGCCGTTTTCGGGTGGTTCGATGAACCCGGCGTGTTGCGTTTGCGGCGGGTGTGGCTAGCGGGAGGTTTAAAAACCAGGCAGTTTATTGGGTCGGGCCGTTGGTTGGGGCAGCGATTGGTTGGGCTTTTGTACGAGAATGTTATGTTTCCTGCTGTAGTAAATGAAGAGATTGAAGCCACAAGAGACAGTGTTGTAAAAATTAGTGAAAACAGACATATTAATTTTTTTTATTTGTAAGTTTAATCGTAGAGAAAGTACAGATATTTTGTGTAGTTTTCTTAATAATTGGAATTTTAAAATTAATTTTCATCATAACTTTTAAAATTACTTTCAATATGAACAAGAATATTACCACCGAACTTCACACTTTATATCTTGAACGGTTTTCTTGTGATCTCAAGTGCACATATGCAGTATCGCACCATTAGACTAAGGGTTTCAGGGTCAAAGTGCAGTTCCTTTGCGACCTATTCTATATATGTGCATTTTGAATTGTTTACTGGGTCTTAAGGTCGCAAATCTCTAACTGGGTCGCAATTCTTTGCATTCTCCTCCATCCGCACCAGATACTCACATACTGTCATCATTTACAAGATGGAACATAGAGAGATTTTTTTGCTGTGTTGATTGTTGTTGCTCTAATGTTATCACATCATATCGCATCTGGAACTAGGTTTGTCTGTAAGCCTTTTTTTTCTTTCTTTATTTGTATCCTTACTCAACATTTATCAAGTGTTTTCGAAGGCGGTGGTCTAGCGCCTGCCGCTTATGCGGATTAATTACTTTACGTGTCAATCAAAATAGAAGAATCTACATGATACATTCTCTATATTATATAGAATTTGTGCAGCTAAACCCAAAGGTCCGATAATTCTAAGGCAATTTTGTGCAAGAGACAAGGATCTTTGCCTCAATAACCGTAGAATCAATTATCATTATTGATCCTTATTATGTACTGTCTCAAGCACAAGTCTGTTAAGTTTGGATCTTTGTCAACTCTGTTGTTCTTATGTTATGTGTAATTTGGTTTCTCAAATGTCAGCATTTGGGTTTTAATGAAACTTGAACAACAACACATACTGTAAATACAATGGTACAATTTGCTTGATGTTTTGCAACATGTCTGGAGACATACCAACAAAAGACACTGAATGTCAGAACAGAACTATGTACATTCTAAAACAAGACACTATATTTCAGTGCATCATTCCCATAGTGATGCAGTGTCGTCTTGAGGACCATTTACAAGGTGATGTCGTCGAATTAAGTTTATGCCTGTTTAGCTCGGGCAACGGTTACTATCAACATAACCACAACGGTAAGCATGAGCGAGTACCTCAGTTTCTCCTCAAAGGAGTTTGTTGACGTGTTGGAGGACTTCTTTTCCGGATCAACTTCAAAAGGTTGAAATAAATCACTAACAAGTTTGTTGATCATGTCAATTATTTCCATGACTTTTGCTTTAGTGTTGTCCAATAGCCACTTTAGAATACTTGCCACTGGCTCTGAGTCGTCAGAATCTTCTTCTACACTAGTGATGCTTCCATTATCTGACACAGTGTTCGTCAGTTTGATGAATATTGAGCTGATAAGAAATAAAATGTGTATGAAAGTAGATAGAGCAAACCTGGAGAAATGGACTGTCTGAGCTCCTGAACCACCTCATTGTTCAGCACAGCGTTCCAAACTGCTGGATCGGACGACAGTGATATCACCATTCTCTGCTCCAAACAAACATCTTGATCAGAAGCTTTTAGATGAATGTAAGCTGTAACTATAAGCACCTAAATAAAACTTATGAATGTGATGGAGAGAAAAAAAAACAGGTCATGAGAAAATGGTAACCTGAACAGATGGATCGGTTTGAAGCAAATGGAAAGCGTCATACACAGTGCCAGACCCATAAGACTGCAACGGTCTCGTGCTGCATAGCTGCAATGATGGTTCAGACCAGTCTGATTCTGATGTGCAAGTTGAAGCCATTTGATCGAAGCCTTTTGAACTCACAACTCGGCTTGCTCTATCTGTACTCATATCGTATTTGTCCCTCACCAATTGGGAGAACGAGGCTGTTTCCATAACCCTACACAAATGCGACATTACTTGAGATGATCGTTCCAAACGAGCTCAATACAAAATCAACATGCACTAGCTACTTACATAGCAACTGTTTACTTGCGCGTAGTTTCAAGAACAACAATATAAGAAAACGAGAAATAAAGCGACAGAGTACAGGTAGAATAGAGATTCCTTCCGACAAGAAAGATACCAATATAAGTAACAAACAGAATGTTGCATTCCCATTTTCACCGATTTAATTAGTATTGACAACACTCATCAACAAACTAACATGCATCAACACGGCATCTCTAACGTGGCAGCCAAGATATCCCAACACAGATTTTACAAAAAAAGTAATACTAAACCTCTCAAACATCACTTTCAAGCTAATACATAACCATTTCTGTTGGATCGTTACGGTTAGCTTGGTTCACTTCTCAACACTTGTGAACACGTCCTCTGGTGTGAACGTGTACTCAAGATCAAGTAGCACAGCGGAAATAATAAACAATAATAATAAAGTGAACAGTAAGTACGCGTACTCAGCGATTTATAGTGGAAACCTGATAACAGGAAAAACCACTACCTTCCCGGAGTCGACCGGAAAGGATTTCTCAGACAAATTCTTTATTGATTGCTTTTGTTCTTCCCTAGTACAATTGTCTACAACTAGTACAGCCAACAAACTCCCAAAGTCTGCCCGGAACTAAGCTATAACAATCACTACGTCTAGCAACTCAAACCAACTCAGAATCTGCCCTACCAATATCGCTGTTGTATACTAGCTATACGGAATCCACCACTCGCCTACCCTTGAGCGAAATATAGCCTCGAACAACCAACGACACTCACGACTTTGTTTGCTCTTTCTCAATTGACCGACTTGTCTTGATGAAAGCTTTGAAGTCCAATTTATATGATCACCAAAAACCCTAGCCCTTGCTTCCTAAAATCTCTCCCTGCCATAGAAAGATAATAGTAACATTAGTAAATATAATATCTTTTAAAAATCAGTTAGGGCAACTTTAATATTAAATATAATATAAAATATTATATTTAATATTTAGTTAGGGCAACCTTATCTAAATATAATATTATCAAATATTATACTTAGAAATCGGTTAGTTAGGTAATCATTATCAAAAATATCTTTCTAAACAATAAGTTTCTAAAATACAAAATATTCTAAAAACTTATTGAATATCAGAATATTTCTGAGATATTCTGCTGCCACGTCAGCACGCCCTCGTGCAGTCTGCGGACCCGTCCACAGACGATTTTTACCAAATCTGTTTTATTTCCAAATCTGCATATTTCCTAATCCTGCATTGTCATGGAATGTTAGCTAAGTGTTTTCAACATCAAAACTGAGAACGTGTTAAGGACACGTCCGTGTCAAGGAACACGTCCCCAACAAATTCCCCCTTTTTGATGTTGACAAACACTTCTTCGTTAGACAGGAAAAGATCACAATGTAAACAGAAGTGTAAGTATGAGGCAGCATATGCAATGTTTCAGTTATAAGAATAAATTCCTAAACTAAACATGCATCCCAAAAGTGTCAGAGTTATACTAACTCCTATCCCAAAAATATATCCCAGCAGTATTAACAACCCAGCAATATTAATACGAACATCAATAACCCATTACGAACAGATTCGCTAAAGCTTGAATCTGTTCCCCCTCAAAGTGACACCGTCAGTCACTAAGTACAAGTTCCCCCTCAGTTAATGCTTTTCCTGTCTACCTTCCCCCTTTTGGCATCATCAAAAAGAATGTGAGTTATACACAAAGCCAATAGCACACACAAGTAAAACAATCCCATTTATTCAATTCAAAGGGTGTGCCAAACGAAGTGGCACGCAAGCACAGGTAGACAGACACTTAACAATTCAAAATTAAAAGCACAGAGAGCAGAACAAGAAAACACAAAAAGATTGGGATTGATGTGGTAGGGTTTTCAAGGAGGGGCTGAATCAGATCTGCTAAGCATCTGAGGGAGCACTGGAAGCGTCCTTGTCGCGAACCAGTTGGCGGACCAAACGCCAAATGTTTGCAAGCTGCGCTGCCTGGTGGTCTGAGCTCTCTGTCACCCTTTGACAGATGTCTCTCATAGTACGTTCCATTTCTTCCACCCTCTCTGTCAGCTCAACGAACCCGTCCTTAACAGCGGACAGGAACTTATCCATGGCAGCTTCTGCAGCGGCGGAGGACGGCTCTGCTGATCACGGACCCACCCTTGGTCCGGAGAATATTTGAGGCTCAGCTTGCTTAGAGTGGCCTCATCCAGTGTCCTTGTGCAGATAACTTCCCTACCCCTCGGCACATATGTTCCCTGATTGCCCAGTAGCCGCTTTATGATTGACGGATAACCCAGGCCATGTTTCTCTTGACTTCTGATGTTGCACATATGGCCCATGACAATTCTGCCCAGGTTGATCTGCCGCTTGTTCAAAATTTTCTCCAGTAACACGGCGTCCTGAATCTGGATCACTGAGTGCTTTTCGCTCCTCGGCAGGATGTTCCGTACTAAAAATGCGTGCAGTAGACGTGCATCTGGTGACATCCTGGTTGTGCCTGACTTGCGCTTTGGGGACGGGTCCCCACTGACTAGACCCATAATCGCTTCCTGATTAACCCCATCTGGCCACCTCTTGCCAGTGTATTCCCCATAACCGTAGTTCTTCGATCCTATGCTTCTCCAATATCACTGCATGTGAAGGACGTCGAACTCCGTCAGCGCATAGGATCCTTCCATGAATCCTCTAAACCTCAAATTTCAGGGAGCCGTAGAACTCCCTCACCAGAGCTTCATCCACCATCTCCTCATCAAAAATCTTGTCCCATCCCTGATACCTCAGCAGCTCCGAGACCCCAATCATGTTCTTTTCCTTCAAGAACCCCGGATCGAAGACAAATTCCTTCACGATCCTCCTCTCGGACATATCGGCGTTTGGCGTTGCGTCCTCATCTGTGTCCCGTGTCTGATTCTCGACTGGGGGGGTCGGAGACTTGGCGCGGCTCTTCCTTCGGTTACTGATTTCTTTGCTTTCTTGGGCTTAGGAGTGGCCGCAGCTGCTGCAGCAGAGGATCTCGTCCTCTTCCGCAGCCCAGGTCTCCTGGACATTGACTCACCTTCCGATTCCGTGGCAGCCCTCTTTTTCTTTTCTTTTCCTTTGGCCAACTGAGCTAAGGGCACGTCATCGGAGTTGAGCGCGACAACTTCTTCAGATTCGGCTGGGGTGGCTCGTGGAGAATCGCGAGCGGGAGCAGGAATATTCGCCATTAATTCCTCGAACGAGTCCGCCCTTGCTGGACTGTTCGCACCCAGATCTGCGTCCTTTGCGGGTGATGCTGCTGGTCTGATCTCTTCCTCTGGTGCTTCCTCTTCAGTAGCAGGCTGCAGTGGGCTGAGCGGAGCCACCGGCGATGTTGGTGCCGGCGGTCCTTCAATCCTTAGCAGCTGCGGCCGAATCAGCAGCGGAGGGAGAGTTGTCGCTAGGCGACCTTGAGATGCGAGCTGGATCAAGGCATTGATTAGTGCGTTTGAGGAGGCCATTGGTGTTTCTTGAAAAAGGGCACAAGTTCTTGATTGCAGCTGAAATAATTTTTGAGTGATGATTGTTGTCTTGCAGCCGTGTTCTTTAAATAGG